>SNQJ01S0014269.1:168983-183291 GCA_010110895.2 Picea sitchensis
TTTTATTTTTAGTCTTTATTTTTACAGAATAACTCCATGCCCAATGGAAACACTAGCAAATAGTTTTAAGTTTTCTTTTTTAGGAAAGGCATTGGTTTTGTGGTTCTTGAAACCTCACAGGGAGGCGTTCATCCCCAATAGGATCCAGTGTTATCTCCTCAAATAAATTGATGGAGATTTTTCTTTTTAGGTGATAGATTGTGGTCCAAAAAATTTATTTCTAAATTTCTTTAGGTATGTTAGAGAGTCTATTTTTTGTAAATAAACTTGGAAAGAACTTTTGATTTGGTTTTGTCAAGCAAAAGAGAGAATCTCAGGTTTCAGTGGTTTAGGAGAGCATGAAAAGTGCTCATTAACCACCGAAAGCCTTCGTTCTCGGTAGTTAAGGGGGAAAATCAAAATCCCAGTTAACCACCGAAAAGATTTCCATGGAAAAAATGAAAAGCTCGTGCTTTCGCACGAGCTAGCTGTCAATTGGCGTAATCATGAAGACATAACCGCCGAAAGTCCATGGAGGTGGTAAGGTATGCATGTTATTATTATATCTATTCGAACATTGATACTCTGTTGTCCTTTTAACTACATTTGTCATTTCAGAATTAAGGCTCGACAGAGACACAAAAACTCATGTGTGATTCCCGACTAACATAAGTGATTAGTAACAATAGCTCCTCATTATCTCCAGTCACGAGGACACAGATCCATTATGACCCCAATTAATCTATGTTTTGATTCCATTAATTACCAATTCGAATACGAGAGTCATTGTGACAGTCTTGAACCCGTGATTTCATCAAGTAAACGCATACTCAGAGGCCATAATCCCATTTTTGGTGGTGATTGTCGAGTGGAGTTCGAGTTCAACACATGGTTATCGAGCCAATTATCATACCAATCAAGCCAAGTCAAGTCATCAGGTAGTTTGAATTCCATATTGTTTCAATTTTATTTTATATCTCACCTAAACTTGAAATTTTCGGCTTGTATTCAGTCGGTCTGTTATTTAGATTCGGTTAGCGGTTGAGCTATGAAATCAGAACTCTGAGTCACCCTGTCTCATTTGTTTTACTCTAATTCATACTCCCTGTCACCCTAAATCATAGAGTCTTTGTCTCCCTGGCACGAAGATTTTCCTAAATCACAGGTACAGGTCAACAATTACTAAATGTCGAAAGCAGGGCCAGTTCTAAGGGTTGAATTGGATGGAGTTTGGTACCTTGAGGCTGACCCTGTGGTGGCCGTGTTCTTCAAGAAAATTGGATTCTATGCATATTGTGAAAAACTGGCATATTTCCATCAACAGGTGTCTGAAACCTTTGTTATATCATATGATGGAAGAGAAACAACAGTGGGAAAAGAGGAGTTTGTGGTTGATGAGGCAGCCATAGTTGAGTTCACTGGCCTCCCTAGAATAGGGGATTGTTGGTTCAATCAATTGTGCCTTCAAACATTGAATTTAGATCCTACCTATAGCCTCTGCACAAGGATCTTATATGGAAAAAAGACATACCAATGTCTTATCTTGAACCTAAGTGGAAATCTCTCCTGAAGGCATTTTTTGTCTATATCACCTGTGAAGGTAGATACAATAGGGTTATGTTTTATCACTTCAAGATATTGAACCATTTCACAGGCAGGTCTCCCATCAATTTTCCTTTCTACCTACACAAAGCTCTCACAAAAATGGCCAGACAAGTCAAGGCGAAGCCTACCAAAGTGGCTAGCAGGTTGTCACACCAAGGGTTGATTACATTAATTGTTAAGGAGTCCTTGAAGAAGAAACAAGTGGACTGGAATTACTTCCTATTTTGGAATGAGTTCCAAACTAATTTTCAACAGGATGAAAAGGGGAAGAATCATGCTGCTAAGAAGTCCATCACCCCTAAGAGCAGTCTAAGAAAAAGAAAGGCTATCTCACCAACAAAAGAGCTGACAGAATCATCCTCTGCTAAAAGAAAAAGAATCAAAAGGAAATTACAGTTTGGTAAAGAGGGTGAGCAGACCAAGGACCTTGCTGAAGGAGATAGCCCTTTGAACTTACCATACAGTGACTCAGAGCCAGAGCATGAGTTAGCAGAGACACAAGGTGATGAATAGGTTGAGCAAGTTGCAGAAGATTATCCCAACTTTCCCTAACCAACTCCTCCAGATGAACACATTCAACCATTAGCAAAAGATTCTTCAAGCAAGCCTAAAGCATCCAAGGCTCAGAAAATCAATAAACTTCTGAAACAAATCTATGAGATGGAAGTTTTAGAAAGAGTTATTAAAAAGGAAAATACCGACTTGACTGAAAGAAATGCAGAAATTTTTAACATGAACCAAAGTCTCAAGGAAAAGCATGATAAAATCAAGGACAGGAATAGGGTGTTGACCAGAGAGAACATGAAGCTGTACAGGCAGCTTAGACTTCTGAGGCTAAAGTTAAAAGAGTATCAACCTCCAACACAGGATAAAACAGGTTTGGAAACTCTAGCCGAGTTAGCTACAACTATGGTGGATATACCACAGTCTTCCACACAGCAAGTTAAAGTTCGCAGATCTGYACGAGGAAGAGTTGCATCATCAAAGAGACCTTGAACACTCAGCAAAGCATCAAGGTAATCATTTTTTCAAATTTTGAAGTTTTGGACAAAGCTAAGTTTTGGACAAAGATAAGTTTTTGGTGGTTTAGGCGAACAGGACGATTRTTCATTAACCACGGAAAGCAGAGATTTTGATAGTTAATACACCCATAATTCCTTTGTGTTAACCACCGAAACCTGTAACTGGATAGAGAAAGCTAAATTTTGCACAGATCGAGGTTTTACTAATCCAAATCATTTGAAAACACTCGTAATGGATAGATGATGAATTATATAGTCAGATTCAAGATCCATTTTTGGTGTATAAGGATTAGAAAAGGTAGCCAAGTTGGTTTTGGTACGTATTTTGGTGGAAACAAATTAAGATTTTTACACAACTCAGCAAATTCAAATTTTATCTCTTGGAAGAGTCATCAATCAACCTTGGAAGGCTATTCTACACTGCAAAAAGACTCTACAAGATCTGAAGACCATGGAATGTGGGATTGACCTCATTTTGAGGATCATTCCTTATCTTTTGCAAAGTTAGTTTTGACTTTCTATTTTAGGCATATCTGATCCATTAATTCAGGATCTAGATATTGTGTTGTAAAAGATATAAAGCTGAAAATAGAAGATGAACAGAAGGTTCGATTTTGAGTTCTATATTCTCTTGTTTTGTATGAAAGACATTTTCTTTAATATATCATCCTACAATCTTCTTTCATTTTTTATTGTCAGACCCTCCTTCATTTTTGTCTATGCATATGAGTGGAATTCGTTATTTTGTCTCTGTTTAATACTATGGTAACTGTCATCTTACTTTTGATTGTTAAGCAAGAATCATAAGCATATTGGGCTAGTTTGTTGACCCATCATATATATGGTTTATGTATGTTTTGGTTAACCGATTGGCTTTCTTATCCATTTGTTATAAAAATCTATTTGATAAATAGCTCTTGAAGGCCTTGTATTGAATGAATATAGTTAGAATATCTTGAAAATACAATCGAGAGGTGAAGACATTCATCTTGATCCAAACCCACACCTATTATTGAGAAAATAGTTTCCAAAAAAATTAAGTTACCAGGCATCTTTGACTTACAGCCTAGGAGAGTTTCCTGGAGTGATAACACCGTGAAAATGAAGTTTCAAAGAGGTCTCGAGTTCAACTCCCCCCGACTAATCTTGTGTGTAACATGTGGAGCCTCTATCCACACCTGGAGGTTATAGTGGTATCGGTTGTATAACAGGACCACGTGTAACACGAGTACGTGCCCAACTAGTTGCCGATTCCGCCAACCATAAAAAAAATAAAAAATTATGAGGTGCATGATCTGTGTGTGTAGAATTGGTCTTGTAGTCACTCAAAAAACCTATGAAAAGGGTAAATATAATGCAAACTAAACAAGGAATTTCAATGTTATTTCAAAATGAATGTTATCTCCATACCAATTACTTATTCTAACTTCCAATGGTAGAAATTCAAATTACAGATTTAGGAAATTGTGTGCCTTTATGTAGGTGTACTATGTTTATTCAGATAATTTGAAGTCCACTTGAGATTCTTGTGATTGTGGACTAACAAAATATTCTCAAACCAAATTACTTAAAAAAAAACTAATGATCTAAATCGGATTGTTATATACTTAATCCCATAATTTCAAATATGGTTTTAATGCAATTGTGACCGTGGAAAAACAAATTACGAGGTTGATTCAATTAGAAGAATTGAATTTCTTCAATAACAATACTCTAAACAACTGATACAACCACAATTATAGGAAATATTTCCCATGATAACCTGATTGTAATTGAAATTCATTAACTATAAAATTTTGTTGTAAGATTAATATCAAATTACATGAAATTGACTATAATTACAAGAAATTAACAAGTATTACAGGCAAATACAAAATTTTAAGAAAAAGATAAATAAAAAGAATACAACACATACCAGGGTTCCCTCTTGGAATATATTCAAAATACTAAAGGTCTACTAACGCTCTGAATGAAACATAAGCTCCTTTGTATTCAACAATTGGAATAAGAGTTTACAGATTACAAAATATATCTCTCAAAATAGTTTCAATATCATGACTAACTCAATACATCACCCCTTTCTAATTTTTATATAAATTACATGAAAAAGGTGGAGTGCTACCGAGAATAACACTCTTTTCCTCAGTTTATGCATTAGTTACAATCAAAGTCATATTTGTGAAAACCAGGCCATTGGTGGAACTAAAGATGAACTCTACTTGAAAACTAGGAAACTAGCTGGTGGAGTTCACATTAAATAGAGGGTTCAATTTCTCACAAATTATACAAATTCTAAAGTTTGTACATATTTCGTGTATTTTCTTCTGGAAATTAGTTATTTCAATAAATATAATCACACTTATCAATTATTAGTGGTAGTAGTAGGTTTTATTTGTTCCTAGTTGTTGTGTTGACTATGTGTTGAATGAAGGGAAATGATCATCTCAAGGAAGGAAAAATAGGAATTTCACCATCTGATGAATCCCATGAATAACCTCAAAGTGTCAGATCTCGATTTGGTGGAGCATATATTTGCAAACATTGGATGCATTATGGGAAATATTTCTGATAATAACCTGAAATTATGGTAAATTAATAATTAAATGATTTTGAATTACATTTTACTAGCCAAAATCATGATCTTTTAATAAAAGACAACTTATTACCTTAAGTATGCTTCGTTATTCCATTAATTTGTTAAAAGTGGGGAAAAAGAGCAATTTTATACCAAAACAAAAGGTAGTTAGGTTAAGTTGGAAGGGTTGAGAAGTGTCAAAATTGAAGCCCAACATCTCCCCCTAACTGAGGGTTTTTTAGGTCCTCATGCAACAAAAGTTGAGACAATCATATTCAAAATTGTTCAAAATTTTCAGATTTCTTATTTAAACATTCCCTACTGCATCAATGAGGAGGTTCATATTGGAAGATCAAGGATCCCACTTCTTTGATTTCTGCATTTTAATCTTGATCATCGGTCTCCTGCTCCAATGTATTATCTTCTAATGTTGGTCATACCATTTTCTCGCGTATTTTATCAACAATTTATGCCTCTTTTTTAGTTCTTGATATTTATCCCTGTTTTTGGCACTTTGTGTTTTAAGCCTTTCATTTTCTACCTTAATGCTCCTATCTAAAAATTCCAACTTTGTAATGGTTCTCTTAAGTTTACTAATCTTTTTCTCTTTTTCTTTTGTAACTTGGAAGTTATAATATAAATAGTAGGTTCCTCAAGGGTTACATGTGTTTCTTCAACCTGATTCTCTTCAAAGACCGTTAGTTCTTCAAAAATTGGTTGTTCTTTGAAATCTTGTTGTTCAAATACCTCTTTAGTGAATGTATAATGTAGGGTTGAACTTATTTTTCTGGTTTTCTCAGGTAATCCTTGAAATAATGATTTTTTGTCTATTTGTTCTACTAGCCTTGGTGGAAATTATTCTTGAGTTTCTTGAAATTTCCTAGTCATACCCTTGGTGATCCCGCATGGAATTGATGGAATGAATTTAGAACTTGATCCTTTATGTTTTCTTGGTGGTTTTAAAGATATAATTTATACAAGTTAGTTGAAACCCTTATCATGTGACATTCTTTCACTGTTGTGTAAACCCTCTGAATTTCTAGTAATAAGCATTTCAATTTTTCCAGTAATTTCAAGGTTTTCTATTATTGTTATTCCTTCTTGAAAACCATTTGTTTCCAGAAAGCTATCCCGGCTCTGATTCAATTTTCTTATTTTCTTTACAACAATTAAATTAATTAGGTCATGATGATAGATCCATGTGCCTATGTTTTGAGGGTTTTTTTGTACATATGCAAGCATTCTTGTGAGACTCTTTAAAACAAAGAAAGGTGTATTACTATTTTTATTTTTCTCCTTTACATGTTGTAACAGATGAATGTTGTAAAGGAAAATTACACTATACCTCCCCTCACAAGTTAATAACTTCTGCAATAAAAATGTAATGTCTCTCCATGGGTTGACTAACCAGGTACGTGACAAACCCTTGCTCCAAATGAGATTATTTCTTGACTTATTCAAGAATGGGGTCCACTTCTTTCCCTTTAACTGTTGGTTTTAAACCAACATTCTCCTTTTCTCTCCAACCATGTCACTAGTTCCATCAATTCCTCCATGAAAGAAATCACGATGTCCCCTAATTTATCAGTTTCAACATTGAAAGTTTTAGCAAATGCCCTGGCTACACTGCCATTGTGACCCTGGAAGCATTCAAATAATTGCAAGAATCCTACTCAATGGAAAATTATTCTACATTCATGGTAATTTTCCAGTAATCTAGTTCCTTGAGGCTCGTATATGATAACAATTGGAACCACCATATTTCTACCACACTGCACAAGAATATTTCAAGCAACAACTTGACACTTCTATAGGAATTTAGACGGAAATGGGGGAATTGTCTAACATCTGAATGAAATTGATTTAAAATAGTGGTGGTGTTGGGTTGTGATATATTAACACGGGTTGGAAGTTGAATAATGATAATAAGATATATTAAAATGATTCATTTTATATGAGAGTTTAATCAAATTATTATAGGTAGAGGTAAGTCACATGAGAGTGTATGGTATGTATCAATCATTAGGATAATTTGTTATGGTTTAATAGTGTATATTCATAGAAAATAGTAACCGGTGAATGGTTTAGGCTAAACATTTATGAGGATAGATTATAGTAAATGAATGAGTTATAAAATGATAGGTTAAATGGATTGAGTAATAATTATTCATAATAATGAATAATTCCTCCCCTGGGTGTAGAATAGTCAGTGATGGAGTGTACTATTAAGGCACTTAATTATGTGAAGTCACCAATTCAAAACCATCTTTTTACCTTGTCTGTCACATGAGGGGTTGCATTGGCATGCCTGGAAGTTATAGTGGTAGTAGTTGGATAACACGACCCTGTGTCACGCGAGTATGTGCCCGACTAGTTGTTGATTCCACTAGTCACAAAAAAAATATTAATGAGTAATTTAATTTTAAAAGAACATTGGAATGAATTCGAAGTTAATGGAAATAGCATAAATAAGTTATCTTCTTAGGATTTCCATGATTTTGACAAGCAAACATATATCAAAATACCAAATACCTCATATATACCAAACCTTTCTTTCTGAGATGGATTGTTGGATTTTGAAGATGACACTTTAAAGATTCTTAACCATGGAGTGAGTGCAATGCTAAGTTTGTAACATAGTTCATCTTGAATGCTCTGAATACTGCTAAATTGGTTTTCATTTTTGAAATAAGTCTTCATTATTGGAATATTTCTTTGATTACATGAAATAATTCTTAAATATTGGAAATAATCCTTTATTACAGAAAATAGGAAGACTTATTTTCTATACTGAATCAAGAATATTATACTGCTACTAAATAAAGAAAATGCTTGTTGTTGCTACTGAAAAAATTAAAACCTACTACTAGCACTAATAATTGATAAGTGTGATTAGATTTATTGAAATAACTGATCTCTGGAATAAATTACAGGAAAAGTGTACAAACTCGAGAATTCTTATAATTTGGAGGAAATTGAACACTCTATTTAATGTGAACTATGTCAACCGATTCCCTAGTTTTCAAACATAGTTCATGTTCAGTTGCACTAAGAGTCTAGTTTTCACAACCAAGACTTATTTTTCTCTTTAATTTCTATATATATATATATATAGAAAGCAAGAGAGTTACCCCTCTCACTCACAACTTCCATCTCGACTTGCTGAAGTAAAGTAAAGTAGAAATGAATTCATCTCGGGACACATGCTTGTTGTAGAATTTCAATTTGTTTCCATTGAGCACAAATGAAACACCTATATCATCAATTGTTTTTATCCTCACACTATCATTGTAAAAAATTGTTTCAACTTCATAAGGATGGAGCTAGTGAGTTGAAATATTTGAATCTTGAGTAAAAAATTAAAGCTCAATAACCGGATTTAAACTTCTTCTTTTTTGTAAACTTGTCATGCCATTTTTCCCATTGTTGTTGTACAAGGGTGGACTTCTGCAAGGCATCCTAACATATCTCATCTAGCTCATTCAATTGTGAAATTATCTATTGTTGAGATTCAAACATATTTGAACCTATTTTTACTGCTATCTTGAAGGTATTTATCTGAAATTGTATGGGGATAAGTACTTGTTTCCCATATACCAGATCATATGGGGTGAAACCGATAGTATTTCTCCATGTAGTTTTGTATTCCCACAAGGCCTCTACAATTTTTTCTTCCCAATATGTCTGATGGATCTGTTGACGGGCGAAATTGACCGTCCATCAACTGGAAGAGTGAGTCCGGTCCGGGGTTGTCTAAATAACCCAAGTCGTTTGGTGTAACTCGTTCTGACGGGTTTAATGGCTCTGTTAGCCAATCTAAGAATCCTAAAAGAAATGAATAAAAGAGAGAAATAACTAACTAATTACTAAACACTATATATATATATGTACAAATGTTCTAATGTAACTATAGTAGTTGTATTTAAGCAGAAGATATACAAGTCTCATTTATTTACATGATTTACAAGCTGCAAGTTTTAATCGAAACTTACAAAAATTGATGTGAAAAATGATTGCTTCTAGGAAGTAGATAAAGAAAGCACATAATTTTTTTATTGTTTTTCTTTTATAAATTTAAAGAATCTTGCAAAACAAAATTAATGAAACATGAACATGTGGATAGTCAAAGTTGAACCATACATTCTAGTTTCAATGATATGTAAATGACAAAAAAATACAACGAAGTTATCCTGTCGATGAATTAGTGAGGTGTATCCAAGCATCTGCATGAGTGGTGAACATCCAGCTGCCATGTCCAAGAGAGAAATCTGCAATGAAGCTTATGACTGTTCTAAATAAATTCAGAACAGGTATTGGCAGCTTAGGTTTTAATGACAGAAAAGGAAACAAAAACATAAACCTGTGATCTCATAATTATACATGATTACAACAAGATAAATCTGGAAGCAATCTATGCATTTTATCATTCAATTTAAAATTCAAAGATAAATCTCATTATTTAAATCGAAGATATAATCACAACATTTGTATTTTCAGAATCAAATGATAGATGATATTTATAATATAAACCTCCTACACATCACAGATCATTTAATCTAAAGATATCAGACCTGCACATGTAACAGGATTAAAAAAAACATAAATAACAACATTATAAAGAAAAGGCTAAAGACAAAATGCATATATATTGTTCTATTAAGTTTTTTGGAATCACTTGTCCATTATAGTCTTGGAAGATTTTTTTGGATAATAGACTTTAAAGATTGGAAAAATTAATACATAAATGATAATAATTAACATGTATTGATAAAAAAAGACTAAAGCTATTTAAATCAATGCATAATCAATTATTCAAGAATATGAAGATATTATATGAAAATAAAACCATTTTTACTCACAGAACAAAAGCCATTAAGAGCACAGGAGGTCCATATTCTTCTTTGAAAATGCTAGATAGTTCTCCCCAAGATTCCAGCCATCCATTACTCATTTGAAAAAATAAAAAAGTTTACAAAGAAATAATATACAAAGAAAAGTTAAAATTCTCCTCTCAATTCTTTTGATCCCCTCCGACGATCTTTCTCATATATTTATCACTGAAATGAATGAAGAGATCATATTAATTTAAGCCCACACAATTTGCCTCCCAAAGAGGACTGCAGGCTATATTCTCGATCTCAGGCTGCGTTTTGGGAAAATATCCTCATTGAAGGTAAATGGGTCCATTTTGGTTACGGGTTTCAACATTTCTTCACTTCTTCATGGGTTATTGCAATCCAGTTACGGAAAATGTCGCTTATGCGATCTTGGCCTTTCCAAATTTGCCATGCATTTGTTGGGCTGGCATTTAAATCGTTTTGGATCAGAAAATCCTATTGAGAACATGTTGGATAATAAAATCAATCCATGATCAGATCCATATCAAATATTTGATAATAAAAACACAATGTGAAACTAAAAGAAACCTAAATTAATAACCTAAAAATTGTCAAAATAAAACAAAATCTAAATAAAAAAATGCATTAAAACTAGCTTTATAAATTTTAAACAAACATTGTTTATATTTTTCCTTTCAAATATGATCTTAATTCTAGAAACTTCAAGTTAATGCAGAAGAAAAATATTAATATTGGTTTCACAAAATCAAACAAATCATAGATAATTCTTTTATTTTATTATTATTATTATTGTAGGATGCAAAATGAAAAAGAATTTAATTGATAATATCACCAATGATTTTATGAAAATGAGAAACCAAACAAGATAAAATTGATGATATCAAACACATTATTCAAAATAGTCAAACTTGCTAATGAGCAAAAGAATGAACATAATTATAATTTAAACAAAGTAACATTTGATAAAATTAACGTTTTGTTTAAATTGAGACTTTTAAGCTCGTTTCTAACTTTTGACATATACTCTCTATAATGAATGTCTTATACTATAGTCAATGTCTTAAGTTTGTCTCAAAAGCAAGCCAAGGCATGAAAACTATTTGAAAAGGTTGATTAAATAGCTCATTATAATTATCAAGATTATAATGGGGGCCCTCTAAATTTTGTAAAAATATAGAGAGAGTTGTTGGGGCCCAACAAATGGTGACTTTCTGGGAGAAGCAATTATCTCTAATCTAGTAAGATTTCATCTCAGGAAGAAAAGAATAATAATTGAAAAATGATTTAAGCTCCTGAAATAAATTCACTCTGAGACTATATGGTGATAGGATAAGCTCAATGTTATAACAGGACAATAGAATTTTCTTTGGGGGGATTATAACTTGAAATAATGTCTTAATCAAAGTGTCACAATGTTTATAAAACCAGCACAATCTTGTTAGCCAGGCCATTCTTTTGGCAAGCATCCATAACCTCATGGGGGATGTCATTTAACCTCCGATGCTTTAATCCCATCAATAGTTGTATCCACATGATGTATGCTTCCATAAAAGTGAATTTAAAAGTATATACACTGCTACCTCGACCCGACATTGCTTCGTTGCAAGCAAGCCTGTTCAGTACCCCAACAAAGTTGTCTTAGTATCATGTGTGCATTTTCTCATTGTGAGCTTGTTGATACCAGATGGGTTTTACAAACACTTCCCACACATAAGTGATCTCAACCCTCTTATGCCACTTTTAAATAATACAATTATAGATTTCTTGATGATAAAGAGAGAAGGATGATACTAGAGGTTAATTGCTGTCTGGTGAATAGTGACCATGCCAATTTATTTGCTTTCAAAGCTGGAAGTTTTATCATGGTTTGAGATTTTAGATTTCATTTAAGAAATAATCTAGAGAATGGGGAAACGCAAAGTGATTCTTAAAGAATATGAAGCAATTAAAAAGTTTAAAAGATCATCGTAATTCTCAAAAGATTTAGGCTATATCTGTCCTTTCACGGCGAAAGGTGAATGGTGGAGACGAAAATAGAAAGTGACAATTGACTTAAAATAAATTGTTTGAGCTATATCTTAATAGCAGGACCTCTTTGAACTATTTCAATTTGCTTGAAAAATAGAAGTCTTAAAATAAATGCTTCCTTGATAATATCTCTTTGATCATAAATATATTGATTCAAAAGAAAGATAAGAAACTCATTAAAAATAATCAAAGAAAAGTAAAAACACAACAAACCAAATCAAATTTTATTAATGGGATTCAAAATCATATGTACAAAATCAAAACAACAAAATAAAACTTTTAGGAAGCGATTTTGGTCAAAGATAAACTTGAGCTTTTTGAGGATCCTTGTAGCATCTCATTGTAAAATAAAGAAAGAACTAAATCATATAAAATATCGTTTGCAAGCAAGTTCTTTTCTTAAGATAATGATGCATAAGATGTTACTTTGACCAAACATTATTATTAAAACAAAGAGACTAAAAATAGAAAAATCCTCATTAGATGATGCGGTCCTACTCCATGGAACCTTGGGTGGGGTTGAATTGATAATGGAATTACTTATCTCTTTACTTTTCCATTTAAAATTTTCAAGATGATATTTGCATTTTTGAAAGGAAGCATTCGAAAAGGAGAAAAAGATTTAAGTGGACTTTCCTAACAACATTCATATTATGGTTCTCTTGATGTGCCCGCTTGTGTTCATAACAGCATTATTACAAAGAAAAAGCGAAGAAATAAAACTAAAATAAAACCTACTCCTAAACCTTCTCTAACTACTAAACAAATAAAAATACTAAGTGAAGTCGTAGCTTCCAATGTAGCCATCAGAGCTATCCAATCTGCAATGGAAACAAGATCAAAATATTATTAACAAGAATGGTAGTATATCAGAAAATGACAGAAATATATCATGCCTGCAATCATCATCATTTAAAAACAAAGCAAGCATGACCTTACCATTCCTTAGAACATTCTTTTGTATGAATCCTCCTGACCATTAGCAATTTTTGTCATTATATGGGTCACAAAATATGAAAAAATGATTGTAGAAACAAGTGAGGTTATGGGGACGACATGGCTCATGTTTCTAGACAGTGCTCCATCTCAGGCAATTTCGCTGTTTATATTTCTCCATCTGAAGGATGTAGATAGTGTATTAAAGTTACCTCCTTGATCTCTTAATAAAGTGAAGAATAATATTATCATTTCCACAAACTTTAGAGATATGAAATGCTCAGCAATCACAGTCCTATCATAATGCATGCAATTACTAACATAGGATTGTTAGAGAAAATTCACATAGAAAAATATTCTCTATTAGAATGAAGTATTAGACTATAAAGGAAAGAATCTTGTAAAAAGGTGGGATCAAGATGGCGAGAACTTATAGTGATTCTCGATCGAAAAAAGAAATGTCTCATTCTCTTTAAAATTCCATTGAGCTTAAATACTTCAAATAGTTAATCTTGAAGTATGGTGGACTAAATGGAACAACCAACTTGGTACAGATAATCATCTCATTTAGTAATAATATTTCATTGGAATTATGCTTTTGACTCAGGATAATTGATCATGGAAAATCTAGATTCTTCTTTAATCACAATTGAGATGAATCAATGGAAGATGCAATTTGAGAACAAATTGAGATGAATCAATGGAAGATGCAATTTGAGACTCTTTCAAATCATTTCTTGATTTACCCACGGATAATTGATGAGAATAAGAATTGATATGTTCATGGGTAGAATTATTTTCCTCTTTATATTCTATTCGGTAATCTCTTTGTACCTGATTACCGAGACTTGTATATCTTCTGCTTAAATACAACTACTATAGTTACATTGGAATTATTTTCCTTCTCGTTTATTTACATGATTTACAAGATATTTACGTTCTAATGTTACATGATTTAGAATTATTTTACTCTTTATCTTCTATTCGGTAATCTCTTTGTAATCTATTCGGTAATTAATAGTGTTTAGTAATTAGTTAGTTATTTCTCTCTTTTATTCATTTCTTTTAGGATTCTTAGATTGGCTAACGGAGCCATTAAACCCATCAGAACGAGTTACACCAAATGGCTTGGGTTATTTATACAACCCCGGACCAAACTCGCTCTTCCAGTTGATGGATGGTCAATTTCGCCCGTCAACAAATGGTGCTAGAAGGAGGGCTGAGGTCGATTTAATGATTAAATGTTTCACCCCTCAGATTTTCATAATTCCGGATTTATAAATCCTTCTTGTATATCTTCTTCT
>SNQJ01S0014269.1:183301-196031 GCA_010110895.2 Picea sitchensis
ATAGTGTTTAGTAATTAGTTAGTTATTTCTCTCTTTTATTCGTTTCTTTTAGGATTCTTAGATTGGATACCAGAGTCATTAAACCCGTCAGAATGACTTACACCAAACATCTTGGGTTATTTAGACAACCCCGGACCGGACTCGCTCTTCCAGTTGATGGATGGTCAATTTTGCCCGTCAACAGGATCCAAACTATCTTTGCTAAAATTCCTTCTAGAACTTTGTTTTTAGACTCCACTTGGCCATTGGCTTGTGGATGATACATAGTATACTTTCGGTGTTTAATTTTGTACTATTGGAAAATCAAATGAACTATCTTGGATGTAAAATTTTCCCCTTATTAGTAACAATTTCTATAGGAACCCCAATATGAACAAAAATGTCTTCAAATAAGAAATCTACCACTGATTGCTTAGTTTTATGTGGTATATATTTTTATTTTTCCCATTTAGTAACATAATATGTGAAAACTAAAATACACCTCTTCCTCCTTGATAAAGAATTGATGGGCCCTGCAAATTCTAAGGCCCATTTCTCAAAAGGTTCAACAAGGACTTGTGGCTGAAGAGGCATTTCATCTCCTAAAACTGGAAGACCCATCCTATGGAAACTTTTACAACTTTTGACATACTTTTCAGGATGTCTGAAAATGGTAGGCCAATAGTACCCTAGGTCAAGGATTTTGTAGGTAGTCCTTTTTTTTCTGAAAAGTGTCCAACGCATGACTCATCATCAGATTCTTTAAATATATTTAACATCTCATCTTCTCTGATACATATGTGGATAATCAAGTCTTCTCCCATGTAGAAAGGAGCTCCTTGAATCTAGGAGTATTTGGCACTTTGTATATTAATCCTTTGCTTCTCCTTTGGTGAAAAATGTGGTGGATTTGTTCATGTGAACATATAATTTGAAATATCAGCAAACCATGGAAACTTAATAGAAATTGTAAATCATTTTTCATCAAGAAAACTATCTATTACATAAATGGTCTCACTAGGATTATTGATATGGGAAAGGAAACTTGTTACCATATTTTCTCTTCCAAGTCTAATCGCAGAATGGTTAGTATGAAAAACAAACTTTATAGCCAGTGATATAATGTTGAAATTTATTAATTGCATAAATGACTGCCATAAATTATTTTTTCGTAACAATATAATTAAGGTCAATAGGAGTCAAGTTTTTGATGACAAAGTAAATAACATAGGTTCGTTGATTTTCCTTTTTCCCTAAAACTACTCCTATTGATGAATCATATGCATCAATGGATATATGAATTGATAATGTCCAATATGGTCTTGTTAATACCAGAGTTGTGGAAAGTTTCTCTTTAAGTGCATTGAAAAAAACTTAACAATTAGTATCCCTATAAAAATCAACATCTTTTGCAAGAAATTTGAATAAATGCAAGGAAATTTTAGTCAAATTCTTTATGAATTTCATGTAATACCCCACATGTACCAAGAATACTCTTACATCCATTTGGGTGGATGGAGTTGGTAAATTAAGAATCACTACAATTTTGGATGGATCAACCTTGATACCTACAAAAGATACGTGGTGGCCGAGAACAATTCCTTTAGTAAGCATTTTGTTTTTTCATTACTTAAGGAAAGATTTGTTTCCCAACATCTGGTCAAATGTTTTTCCAAATTATCCAAGTCTCCTCCAAAAGTGTCCTCATATACTAAAAAATAGTTTATATAAACCTCTACAAATGCATGGATTAAATCAACAAAGACAGCCAAAAATTCTCTTTGAAATGTGGTAGGCACATTACAAAGTCCAAAGGGTAATACCTTATAGGTATAGGTTCCCCAGGCGCATGTAAAGGTTGTTTTATCTTGGTCTTTTGGATCTGTTCTTATCTTATTGTAGCCACTAAATCCATCATGGAAAGAAAAGTATTTATTTCCTACCAATGTATCTAGGACCTAATCTATGCAAGGTAAAGGGAAATGGTATTTTAAGGTGGCTTTATTTATTTCTCTATAATCAACACATACTCACCACTTTCCATTCTTTTAGGGAATAATCTCCAAGGGTTAAATCCATTGGTTGTTTGATATAGGATAAATAAAATCTACGTCAAATAATTTTTTAAGTTCCCCTTTTCCGATGTCTTTTAAAATAGGGTTCATTCTTCTCTATGGTTTCCTAACTAATTTAACATTTTCCCATAATATATATTAGATATGATGAGTGAATTTATCTATATGGATACCTTGCATGTATGTATAGTCCTAGGAAAAAGCATTGGAAAATTTATGCAAAATTTAAATTAATTTCTTTTGCTGCAAATCATATAAAGAATAATTAATATTTAGACTTTTCTCAAGACATATTTCAATGGTTTTATTACAATAATTTGATATATAATTTATATGAATTATGGACCAAAATAAATATTTCAAATTGTCCATTGTGCACATTTCCTAAATTTGTTTTCCCAAAAGATGATCAACAGAAAATTGTTTAGAATTTAATGGATGCCCCCTAAAATACATGGAAAATCAAGATGAGAAATGAAATGATTTAGTTGATTTTCGTCTGTATTTTATTTAAGATTCAAAGCATGTGCAATGGTTAGAAGAGGTTAGATTATTTCTTCATTAGTATCCATTTAATTAATCCATTTCACATGTTCTAATTCATTTATGGATTTTGTAGGGGGGTAAATTGTGATGCGTTTTACTTCAACACCATTTTTAAAGGTCATGTTTCTGGATCGACAACTAATGAATGCTTTGGTTGTTTCCAACCAAGGTCTCCCCAAGATTAAAAGATGTCCTATGAAATTAGATTTGGGTTGTAGGATCATAAAATTTACTGGGTATTCCTAGGATTCAAGGGAAACAATGATGTCTTCAATTACACCCTTGGTTTAATTTTTTTATTTATCCTCTAGTTCTAACACTGTAGGGGTTGGTCGAAGAATTCCAATGTTTAAATTTTACATAGTTTCCATTGTCATGAAATTTATATAGACACCTAATTCAATGAGAGTGTTTGGGATATAAATTTGTTTGATAAATATTGTAACAATTGGTATTCCAATATCAACATATTTTTCTAAAATGACTTTAGTGGTCATCAAACTTGATAATTTCCCAATAACTTGAATTGTTTGTTGATCTCGTCTTTTTCTTTCAGTTTTTCTAATGAAAAATTACCTTACTGTTTTTGCATATATTGGTATGTCTTTTATAGCTTGCATCAAGGGAATTTTGATACAAATGTTTTTCAATTCTCTTAAAAAGTCTAATTCATAAGAAATTTCTAATTGTTCTTGTTTCTCTACGGTCATCCTTTTAGGAAAAGGTGTTGTCCTATATGAATGAGGTTTCTCATGTGTAGAAACATATTTTTTTATTGGATTTTTTTGTTATCATGCTTGTTGGCACAAAATCAAGGCCAAGGTTCTTGACAGTTACCAAAAAAAAGAATCGTTATAGTTTAGGAAGTTGGCATATTCAACCTTCCACAAGGTAAGGAGGTCTCACTCGAAGTGTAGCTAATACTTGTATGATGAAGAGAGTTAAAGAGAAAAAAATATTAGATCTAGTTTTACACTACACAAATCCATACATTTAAACATTAAATCTAAGTCGCGGAAATAATCATATATTAACTAAATAAAACGATGTAGTCATGCAACAGAAACATAGATCCATTAAAAACAGAACATATAAGCATAAAAAAACATTTTAGGGCCCCAAATCTTTTCATTATATTAGAAATATGAGTATCAAAACCTCCATACAACATAGATCCCAAATACATCTTCTCACACAGTGAGATCTATTTCCTTATACCCATTATAGACTCAAAATTTTCTGTGGATGCACAATAATACCAACAGGGACCATTTCAATATCTATACATGACTATACTAACCAGATCCCAACCCAAACAACAACAACAGTGATAATTCCAATACAAACCACATCAATCCTCTCATTCTCTCGTTAACACTTTTCTCGTTACATTTCTCTTCTATTTATACTTTTCACATCTTTGATAGAGTCACTTGGCTAAATCAAATCCACTCTTTTCCACTTCCTGGATTCCTTTTTCTACCTGCAACATTGTGTCTTTTGTCGTCATCTAGCTTATGTGTGATTATTTTAACCTTTTCTGATACTTTTAGACTTCCATATTTTATACTTCTAGTCGGAGCGCGATGATTTACTAAAACTAATTCTTTTTCTAAAATGAAGGGCCCAACAGGCCCCAACCACAAGTGTTGAATCACCTCAAGTCAACCTTCCGCTTCTTTCCTAGGGCCTTCCTTCAACAAAGGGCCCAACTCCGGTATAATATCAAGGGCTTGCTGGCATAATTTTTCATAGTTCTCCATGGTATCCAGCCACTTTTGTACCAAACTAGAGGCTCCCGCAACAAATTATTTCATCGTAGCAATGTCTGGTGCCTCAGGTGTTAGCTGTTGAGAATGATTATCTTCCTATTTCATAGGTATTTGTTTTCTACCATGTTTATACCCCATGAAGAATGTACACCCTGGAATACTATACACCCCTCCACATGGGGGGGTTGTAGGGGGCGGCTTGCACCCCCTGTATGGTCTGGGGGAAAGTAGGGGTTTGGGGGATAGTGTTCCCCGATGGGGTTGGGGAGGAAATACCTGGAAGGAAAAAATTCCTTGTAAATGTATATTGTAATTTCATAGTAAATCTAGACCGTTCATTATAAGTTCGCAAATCTGTCGGTATAAGTTATGTTAGGGTTTTTTCCCTAGAAGGCAACCCTCTTTTATGAGGGAAATGTATTGCGGTTAAACATCATTGTGAATATTGTATTTTGAGAGAGGAGATTATGAGAGAAATAAGAGGAATTTACAATGAGTGTGTTGTAGGTTGTATCCCTTCATTTGTTGGATAATAAAAAGGAAGGACCTAACAATTTCTCTGGTGGACATAGCCCACACTAGGTGAACCACATATATATCTATCTATATTGTATTGTGTATCTTCTTTGTTTTATTTCCACATTTTATTTTATTTTATTGCTCTGCGATCCTATTTTTCTAACAACTAGTTTCAGAGAGAAAGGTAACTCACAAGAAAAGAGGTTTCCTAGTTCAAGTTGGAGCAATGGTGGAAGATGGAAAGTTTAGGATTGACAAATTTGATGGCCAAAACTATGAGTTATGGAAGATGAAGATGGAATATTATTTATATCAGAAGGATCTATTCCTACCGTTGGGTGGAATAGAAAAGAATTCGACGTCCATGAAGGACGACGAATGGGAGGTTCTTGACAAAAATACACTAGGAATGATACAGTTGAACCTGACAGAGTCGATGGATTTCAATATTTCGAAAGAAAATACAACAAAGGATATGATGGACACATTGGATAAATTGTATGAAAAACCCTTTCTGCCCAATAAGGTATTTCTAATGAAGAGATTATTTAATATGAAGATGTCATAAGGTGGGTCTGTTGCAGATAATTTAAATGAATTTAATACAGTTACTAATCAAGTCAATTATGTAAAAGTGGACTTTGATGATGAGATCAAGGATCTTTTAATATTGTGTTGATTGCAAGAAAGTTGGAACAACTTGGTCATGGTTGTAAGTAACTTTGTCTATGGTTCAAACACTTTAAAATTTGATGATGTTGTTGGTGTTATCCTTAGCGAGGAAATGCGATGGAAAATCACAGGTGAGACATCAGGTAATGTGTTAAACATGGAGAATATGGGAAGACAAAAGGATATGGTAAAGGGGTTAGGGAGCCATGGGAATTCTAGGAAGGGCAGATCCAATTCCGGACTGGGAAATATAGAGTGCTGGAATTGTGGGAAGAAAGGACATCTGAAGAAAGACTTCAGAGATTCAAAGAAGCAAAGATATGGACAACATTAGAAAAATCAGAAAGCAAATGTAACAGGTGATGTGTTACAGTATGCTTTGATTCTTTCTATAGATAGTATTTCTGAGTCTTGGGAAGAAGATTCAGGGGATTCATTTCATGCCACATCCCATAGGAAACATTTTCTAGATTATTTTCAAGGTGATTTTGGATAGGTTCATTTGGGTGATGATGCACCGTGCAAAATTGTTGTAATGGGAAAAGTAAAAATAAAGAAAAGGAATGGAAACCAGTGGTTGTTGAAAGAGGTAAGACATGTTCCAGATCTAAGGAAAAATATAATTTCAGCAAGGCAGTTGGCAAGTGAAGGTTTTATATCCATATTTACAGATAAGGTGTGGAATTTCACCAAAGGATCATTGGTGATAGCAAAAGGAGAGAAGGTAGGTACATTATATTTATGTGCTGGTAATAGAATCTTCTATGTATTTAGCTTCTACAAAAGTGTATACAACACTGTGGAATCATAGGGTTAGACACATGAGTGAGAAGGGGATGCAAATACTTCACAAAATATAAAAAATTCCAGATCTTAAACAAATTGGTTTGGATTTATGTGAGCATTGGGTTTATGGAAAATAGAAGAGATTCAGATTTCTAAGAATTTGAAAAGAAAAGAATAGTGAAAGGTTAGGTATTGTGCATATATATGTATGGGGAAAAACTCAGGTATCATCTCTTGGTGGCTCTCGTTATTTTGTTACTTTTATTGATGATGCAACTAGAAAAACTAAGGTTTATTGCATTCGACAAAAAACTGATGTTTTTGATACTTTTAAGAAATGGAAATCTTTGGTTGAGGATGAGTCAGGAAAAAGTTTGAAGTGTCTTAGATAAGACAATGGAGGTGACTATTGAAGAAAGGAGTTTGATGATTATTTTTCATACCATGGGATTCGTAGAGAGAAGACATTTTCAGGAACACCATAAGAAAATGGTGTGTCAGAAAGTATGAACAGGACAATCATGGAGCGCGCAAGGAGTATGAGATTGCATGTTGGTTTTCCCTTACAATTCTAGGAATATGATGTAGATACTTCCATTTACTTATTAAACAAAGGAACTTCAAGCTATTTGGATGGTGGAATTCTAGAGGAGGCATGAACAAGTAAAAAGGTAAACTATTCTTTTTTGAAGACTTTTGGTTGTGAAGCATTTGTCAATATTGATAAAGAAAATAGAACAAATCTTGAGGAAAAATCCAAGAAGTGTACCTTTATTGAATACAATGTTAATGATTTTGGTTATCACTTATGGGATTATGAAAAAAACAAAATCATTAGGAGTAGAAATGTCATATTCACTTCGAACATCATGTACAAAGATCAGTTGCAGGGAAAGAAACAAGAAAAATAAAAACCAAAATATAAAGTGCTTGATGAGATCACTGAAAAAGAAATTCCAAAGGTACCAAAAAATCAAAATGTACAACAACAGGAACGAAAGGTACCGCAAACTCCTGCAAGTGTTGTTATAATATTTAATAGGTTAAGTAGACCCCCTGAATGATACTCTCGTTCATTTTATTATTTATTGTTGACTAATTTTGGTGAACCAGAATGTTATGAAGAGACAATGCAGGTAGACACTAAAAATAAGTTGGAGCAAGGCATGAAAGAGGAAATGGATTCCCTGGTAAAATGAGGTACAAGGCTAGACGTGTTGTAAATGGGTTTGCACAAAATAAAGGTATATATTTTGATGAAACATTTTCTCTTGTTGTTAAAATGATTTCAATCAAGACTATTTTAAGTCTTGTGACAATAGAAGATTTCCAACTTGAATAGTTAGATGTAAAAATAGCTTTTCTCATTGGGATTTGGAGAAAGAGATTTATATGCAACATACACAAGGGACTGAGGTCAAAGGGAAGGAAACTTTGGTATTCATGTTGAAGAAGAGCTTGTATGGCCTAAAGAAAGCTCCAAGGAAGTGGTATTTGAATTTTGACAAGTTTATGACAGAACAAGGTTATAGTAGATGTCATTCTGATCACTGTGTTTATTTAAAAAAAATAGAAAATGGAACCTATATTATCTTGCTATTGTATATAGATGGAATGATTATTGTAGGGTCTAATACGCAGGATATAAATGTGCTCAAGAAGAAATTAGCTAATTCATTTGCGATGAAGGATTTGGGTGCTACAAAGAAAATCCTTGCTATGAGAATAACAAGAGATAGAAAAAATCACAATTTGACATTGTCTCAGAGTGAGTACATAGAGAAGGTGTTGGAGAGGTTTAGAATGCAGAATGAAAAACCAGTTAGTACACCTTTGACCAACCATTTCAATTTAATCAAAGAAATGTGTCCCAAGACATATTAGGAGATAGAATACATGTCCAGGGTCCCTTATTCATCAGCAGTTGGCAGCTTGATGTATGCGATGGTTTGTACAAGAACAAATATTGCACATGCAGTGGGAGTTGTGAGTAGGTATATGAAAAATCCATGTAAAGAACATTGGGAGGCAATAAAGTGGATTCTCAAGTATTTGAAAGGTATTTCTACTCATGCATTATGTTTTTGAGGTTCATACATTGTTCTACATGGATATGTTGATTCATATATGGAAGGTGATAACAATAGCAAGAGGAGCACCACATGGTACGTTTTTACTATAGGTGGAACAAAAATAAGTTGGATTTTGAAACTGTGAAAGGTTGTTGCACTTTCAACAACATAGGCATATATGTTGTTGCTACATAGGTTAGTAAAGAGATGATTTGGTTACAGAGGTTTATGGAGGAATTGAGAAAGAAGCAAGAGAATAGAAGGTTGTATTGTAACAACGAGAGTGACATTCATGTTGCAAAGAACTCATCTTTCCATTCGAAGACTAAGAATATACATCTTAGGTATCATTTCATACGATCCATCTTGGAAGATGGACATTTGAAGTTGGAAAAGATACACACTAGCCATAATCTTGTAGACATGTTAACAAAGGGAGTAACTAGGGATAAAATGAGTTCATGCTCAGTTTCCGTTGGTCTTCAAGCATGAAGGTGAAGATGAGAAAATTTCCAGGTCCAATGTGGAGTATAGTCCAGCAGGTACAACAATAGTGGAGTTGTTTTGATCAGTCTCCAAGTGGGACATTGTTGGTTGTGGAGCCCAATTATCTTCCTGTTTCATAGGTCTTTGTTTTCAGCCGTGTTTATACCCCATGAATACTATACACACTGGAATAATGTAAACCCCTCCACACGGGGTCCAGGGGCAAGGGGGACCCTGACAGGGGTGGAGAAAAATTGCCTTGTAAATGTATATTGTAATTTCATAGTAAATATCGATCGTTCATTATAAGGTCGCAGATCTAACAGTAGAATTTATGTTAGGGTTTTTTTCCCTAGAAGGAAACCCTATTTTATGAGGGAAATGTATTGCGGCTATGCATCATTGCGAATATTGTATTTTAAGAGAGGATATTGTGAGCGAAAGAAGAGGAAGTTAGAGTGGGTGTGTTGTAGGTTGTATCCCTTCATTTGTTGGATAATAAAAAGGAAGGACCTAGAAATTTCTCTTATGGACATAGCCCACACTGGGTGAACCAAATATATCTATGTCTCTATTGTATTATGTGTCTTCTTTGTTTTATTTCCACATTTTGTTTTTTATTTTATTGCTCCACGATCCTGTTTTTATAACATCAGGCTTAGTGGTGAGAAGAGATTGACACTCTATGTCTACAACATAATCTGGTTAATGCATTTGTACATATGAAGCTTGAACTACAGGTTTGAATTCCTTGATTTTTTTCTTGGTAGTTTGGACAGCTTCAAACATCGCATCAAGATTTTCATCGACCTCTTGGATTTCAAGGAACTTGACCTACTGCACAATTAGATCGGTGATGACATGTGCCTCTATGTTCATTTACTCAATATGGATTCTCAATTCTTCCACCATATTAACCTATCTTTCTATTAGACTGACCCAATCATTGACTATAGTGAAACTCTTGTTGGATTCTTTTGTCTGGTCATGGAGGGAGGATCAAATGATATTCTCTTCCACAACTTCTTGTGTAGTCTTCTACTACATAGCATTTGGTTTCTCTTTCTCTTTCATCGAAATTGCATCCATCTATTGTTGTAGGTGGTATATTCACTCGACTAACTATGAACATGCATCTACAATCATATCTACATGTTGCACTAGCGCATCAGAAGTAATGGCATCCAATAGTTGAGGGGAACCCTACAAGAATTTAGGACAAGCTTCGATTAATTTTTTGGACATTGCTTCGAGTGGTGATTGAGCCTGCTCATGGAAATTGTGTTCTTTATATATGTCCTCGGACACTTCAACTAACTCCTGACGTAAATAGTGTGTCTCCTGAGTGAGATCTTGATTGGCCTACTCTGCAGACATAATTCACTGCTCAATATAGGAAGTTGAGGTGCATATGATGTTGAACAACTATGGTGTGAACAAGGCCACAAAATATTCATTGTTGATGACCTGATCTACTGGGAGTCTCAATTTAAGTGGTTGAACACTTGTAATTGACCTCTCATAGAATATAGGAGTAGAGGCATCTTTGAGACCTGTAGAGGTTTCTTGGAAGCTACTAGGAAGTTGCTCTTTCACATCACGAGGAAGTAAATAAATAACCCCTATTTGTTATAGACACAATTTCAAGATTTCACAAAAATTATGAGCGTCCTGGATGAGTGGCTCAACCCACTCCCGGATGGAACTCATGCTATGTGAAGAATTGGTTTCTTCATGAGTATCCATGGGGTATTGAGGGGGATCATGGGATGAATGAGGTATCTCCTCTGTATATTTCTATAGCTTGGGATTAAGGATATTTTGCGGTGGGATATTGAATGAATGAAAGAGCATAGTAGTAGTACTAAATCATGATCCAAGTGGATATCAGTGGCCACCCACCTCTTCCAACTGTCTCACGTGCAATTTTCATCTTGGTAGTTGTTTTCTAGCTTTTAAACTTCCGTGGTTGTTTTGATGCCCTAAACAACATTTTTTTGGCTCTCCACAGTTACATTGTAAGCGAATTCAAAGTGGGACATCAAAATGTGTATTCCTCGGATATACCTTTCCAATGGGCTATTGTGCACCTAAAATGGATATTGTATGGAAAACTTACGATCCTGGGAAGTTGATGTACCAACTTACCCCATCGGGGCCCACATGAATTTTAACACTTCATCTCCTAGGGTTAGGTTTTTGGATGTCTAGGTTTTTCTAACTACTTCTTGATGATAAAAAGGCTTGGAAGCCTCATTGTAATGTGATCATGTGAATGCACGTAGTCACCACATCTATTCTCAGAGATTATCTACCACCATTCGAGGAAGATTTTTTCATTCTTCATTTTACAATTTCAACATATTTCTTTATTGAATAGAATTTAAGTTTCATTGTATCTTTGTTATTGTTATCTATATGTCTCTATTAATGTTATAAGTCCATATTTTATTTATTTCTTCTCATAAATCTGGATTAGTCGTATGAGAATGGTATGCTCTTCATTTTTTTCTTTGTGCACGTCCCCAATGAGGTTAGGGTATAAGCACTTGGGTCTTGAACGAGTTGAGCCTTTGAAATATCGGTCTCACTGAACTTGATGACTGCACATGGCGGAAGAAAAGAGAGATGATGGGGTAGGAGATCCCTTTAAACTGTCTCTCAAGGAAGCACTCATGTGAGAGAGGAATGGAATGATGGATAATTTTGCACAAATCCTTCAATGAATGCCAACAAGAAATTCATATTCCTCGAGAGGAGGGCAACCCCCTTCAGGGTACATATCAATTTTGATATTCCTATATTTGAAGGTCAAATAGATGTGGATGAAGATTAAATTGTTTCTCCTTAAGGTCATCCCCCATTTCAAATATTGATGGGAGAATGTTTGTGAGAAAAAGGAAACAAATGAATCTACATTATTTGTAGTCGTGCCCACTTGGGGTTCTTTCAAAGATGGTATTAAAGAAAAATATTACCATGTTGGAAGTTATGACAAATTATATACAAGATGGACATAAAGGTGATAGGTGTTGGTTGTGGAGCCTGATTATCTTCCTAATTCATATGTAGGTAAAATAAATTGTAATTCAAATATTGTAATTTCATAGTCAATATGGACTGTTCATTATAAGGTCACAGATCGGATGGTAGAAGTTATGTTAGGGTTTTTTACATAGAAGGAAACCCTCTTTTATGAGGGAATTGTATTGCAACTATGTATTACTGTGAATATTGTATTATGAGAGAGGATGCTATGAGATAAACAAGAATAATTTACAGTGGATGTGTTGTATGTTGTATCCCTTCATTTTCCTGGATAATAATAAGGAAGGACCTGGAAATTTATATGGTGGATGTATCCCACAGTAGGTGAACCACATATATATGTGTCTCTATTGTATTATGTATCTTTTGTGTTTTATTTCCACATTTTTTTTATTTTATTGATCCACGATCCTATTTTTTCAAACAACTAGTTTCAGAGCGAAAGGTAATTCATAGGAAAAGAGGGTTCCTAGTTCGAGTGGGAGCAATGGAGGAAGATGCAAAGTTTAGGGTTGATAAATTTAATGGCCAAAACTACCATTTATGGATGATGTAGATGGAATATTATTTATATCATAAGGATCTATTGATACCATTGGTCGGAACAACAAATAATCTGATATCCATGAAGGATGAAGAATAGGAGGTTCTTGATAGTAAGGCACTAGGAACGATACGACTGAGCCTATAAACATCAGTGGATTTCAATATTTCAAATAAAAGACAATGAAGGAGTTGACAGATGCATTGGCTAAAATTTATGAAAAACCCTCAA
>SNQJ01S0014270.1:9370-51663 GCA_010110895.2 Picea sitchensis
AACAAGTTCTCCAAATATTAAAGAACAACCTGACCATGGCACATAATCACATGAAACAACAAGTAGATCAACATCGTAGTGAAATAAGTTTTGAAGTAGGGGATTGGGTGTTTTTAAGACTACAACCATACAAACAGATGTCCCTCAAGCAAGCCAAGAAGGATAATAAATTATCACGAAAGTACTATGACCCTTATAAGGTGTTGCAAAAGATTGGTACTATGGCATAAAAAATGGAGTTGCCTGCATATTCACGAGTACACCCAGTTTTCCATGTTTCATGCTTAAATAAGGTTATAGGCAACAAGATCCCATTTCATACTATATTTCCAAAACTTGACGAGGAAGGAAAATCATATTTGATCATGAATCCATCACTGACACAAGAAATTGGCAACTGAGGAATATATCCATTTCAGAGTATGTCATTAAATGGAGGAAACTACCGGCCGAAGATTCCACTTGGGAAGATGAGTCTTTTATACAGAAGCATCCAGATTTACTCAAGCATTGCAGGAAACTCTTGTCTCAAGGAGAGGGGCATGCTAAGCCCTAATATTGGCTCATTACCCCTTAATTGGGGCATATTACATCAGTAATGTTATTTTATTTATGTCGGCTTTATTCCATTAGTTGTAATTATACCTCCTAGTCTCCTATATATTCCAAGGAGACATTTTCATTTGGAATCATACTGTACTTGAACATTTATGTGGGGTAAAAGGGGGTTTCCCCCTCGAAGAGGCTTATTATCTGAAATTATCTTTTTTTCAAGGCGTTGAGTACTTATTTTGAGGTTTTTCTATGCTATATTGATATTTGGTTCTTAACATCTTTTGTGTTTCTTTACAAGGTTTATCTACATCTAGCTTCACAATAATGCTTGGGATAGCATCAATATTAAACATAAGAGGTTCAATTACCCCTAATTCAATAGTCTCTTGCTCAGGAAATTCTGCAGATGAAGGCTTACTTGGCATTGCTGCATCTAGAGGGTTTATGTTAAGAGAGTCTGGTCCATTGATTGAAATAACAAGTTGGTTTTCAATCAGTGACTCATCTAAGTTAGGTTTTACTGTAGGAATCGTCGAAGAAAAACCATTCCTTATCAAAAAATTATCCCAATAGTCACCCATGGTCGATAAGTGATGAATCAACATAATCTTAATTAATCTATGATGGAACAGACTTGAATCAACACTTTGTCTCTTATATCTTTTGGAAATTTTATAGAGACTTCTCARCAAATAAAATGGTATGTATAATTTGAAACCAATGAAATGCATGAGTAAGTAGATGTGGTAGAGGAAGATCAATCTGTATCGCCCTTCACAGGTCACAAATTGTTTAAGAATCAACAAGAAGCTATGACACCTAGGTTTAACCAGGGAAATGGAATAACCTTTCCACAACAGTTGATCTTTCGGGATGTCATAAATAGGATCCAAGGTACTCCTTCCATTCAAGCATTTCTGAACTATTTTCACCCTTCGATGGAGGCCCTGATTCTTCACTTACAAACCCCTCAGTTAACTCTAAATGTGTGTCCCCAATTTTTTATCTGCAACCATCGTAGGTCTATGCAAAACCCTATGCCACCTAAAGGTTATAGCCTTCAAATATTTTAAGGAAAACATCCCATCCTTGGATTTTTAAGTCCTCAATTGCATCATCGTGAGAGAGTAAAGCCTAGCACCCATTTGGCTCCAAGAAAATGACAAGATCCAAGAAATAGTTTTAGGTTTGAATGGTAGGAGAAACAAGAACAAATTCGAATGGATAATGGAGAAAAAACCATAAAAGATCATGTGTGTTATCATAACACAGGTAGTGGGAGTAAACACCAAGGGTTTGATAGTAAATTCTTTACCATTCCTTGTAATGAGAGCTAGACATACAGAGTATCGAAACCCTATGTCTGCAATGAATGGATCATTAATACATCAAGCCAGTGAGGTGAGGTAAGGATGTGAGTACAACATACATGTATTCATTTGAATGTCTGTTGATATAACCCTTAAATTCGAGAGAGGACTAACCAATGTATCAAAGGATCTTAACAAATTGAATACAAACTATAGAACCATACAATAACTAGATTAAAACCCCAAAACATATAAAATAGGTCATTCAAACATTAGATTTAGGTCTCATGTAAGCATGGTGACCTTCAAAAGGATGCATTCTAAGGCATATAAATTATAACACCAAGCTAGGTTTTATGTTTGATTCATGCTTACAGTCATGAATCAAACATAAAACAAAATGAAAGCATAGACAATAAGAAATTAATCAAAATATTTACTAACCCAGTAATTATTTCAAAATTCTCAAAAAATGTTTATGAAATCGAGGTGCAGGCAGCTATAGAAAATGCAATTTCATGTTTAAATATCAAAATCATGTGGGGTTGCCAACATGAGGGTATTTAACAAGAAAAATAATGATCGCGTTTTCCTATGGATCTTTCTAGACCTCGAATCTGTTCGATATCCTCATTTGTCTTCCGGACCAATTTCCTTCAGTACCCTTGAAGGGATTTGATCTTGTTATCCTTCTCATTACGATCTTCCCAACTGTCAACTGTACTTGCTTGGTGACTGACTGCAAGCTAGAAACCTAGTTTCCCATATTTAACATAATTACATAGGTGATTGCGAGGGTATGCCACGGTACCTAGGGAGGGCTTCAGATTATGCTTCGCAGAGTATACCCGGAGGGTTCTTCCATGTTTGATTTTCACTTGCACCAGTTAGTTTCTCTAGCATCGATTGGTGTAACCATCCTTCCCACTAGTTACTCAACTTATTTATTTATCTTTAGGAAACTCTTTAGTGTGTTCCTTGTGTTCCACGCTATTCAAGCCTTACTATGTCGTTTCACAAAGTGGAATATCAATAACTCCTTTGGTTGTGAAGGCTTCAGGGCTTGTCGTTGGTTACTTTGGATCCACCTCCACCACCATTGATGTGAAGAACTAATCAAGAAGGATCATTCGAAGTGACTAGCCCATAGGAAACTGTGGCTGAACCTACTCCAAGGAGAGACTTTCTGGCACTGGAGGAATCCATCATTTTTTACCTTGAAACAAAATGTTTCAACCAAGAAAATCCTTTGGTTACCGACTTGTTGAAGTCGACCTTAATTCATATTGTCCCTCCCGAGGTGAAATATTATGAGCGCCAATTAGTTTGACGAGCGGAAATGGAAGCGAATGTTGCTACTTCGTTCAGGAGTCCCCATACTCGTATGATATGGCCATCGTTGATATGAGTTTGGTTCTTACTTATTCTACCTTTCAGATCATGGTTATGGGGGAAAGGAGCTCAAATGCTCCCTTGCAAGGGTCAACCAGAGGCATTACTACCCCTTTTAATTTTATTCCTTACGGTGGGGGTCATCTACCTCCTCCATCCCCTTCGCTCAACGGTGCTTTTTAGTAGCCAATCAGGCCTAACTCTAATTATAACTTGTTTGGTGGAGGTAGTTTAAGACCTTCGTCTTATACAACATTGATGGGATCTATGCCATACTCTTTGTTTGGTGTGTTTGGGAACAACACTTTTTATTCAGACGCTTTCTTGACTGGGGGAAACCCCAGCTTTGGTCAATAGAACCTAGTGCAAGGTACCATTCCTTCACAGGGAGAGATGAATGGCGTATACTCCACACAAGGTCTTTGGAATCCTTGGGAGGGCTCGTTTCTGTCACAAGGAATTTCGGTCAGGGGTAAACCCTTCCATACTCAATGGAACCCTAGGAAAGGATCTATACCTATTCCCAGTGGATCGGCTAAGGGCATCCCCTACCAAGGTCCTTGGAACACAACACATGGAGAAATCCATGTGTAGGCTACATCATCCAATTTTGGGAGTCAGCCGATGATGCTTCAATAGACACAAATTAATTTTGTTGGTCAAGGCCATGGTTTCTACCAAAACCCTAGCCAACATCCCAACTTTTCTTGGCAACCTGGTGTTGGTCAAAATCCATGACCCTCTTTTCCTGTAAATAATCCACAACCGAAACTACCCTTTCTGGAAACCCTGCATTTCCTAGACTTGTCGAAAGTACTGAATGACTTGATATGTCATGATCTGCATTGGCCCCCCATGCCGAATAAGTTTCCTTCATATATTCTGAAATTTGAGGGCAAGCCTGGTGAAGATCAAGGTGATCATGTGACTACCTTTCACTTATGGTTCTCATCAAACTCATTAAAATATGACTCTGTTCAGTTGCACCTTTTTCAATGCACTCTTATAGGGGGTGTTGCGAAGTGGTATATTGAGATCGATGGCTCAAGGTACTCTTAATTTAATGACTTGGTGATGGTTTTTTTGAACCATTTCCAGCTACCCGTGATATACAATGCCGACAATGAACTGTTGGCCAACTTTGAGAAAACCAAGGTTGAACACATCTCTGATCATATCTGAGAATGGTGGAGAAGAAAGAGCTCGATTAAGGTTAAGTTCCCTCCTTCTTTATTGCTTGAGTGGCTCTTGAAGTCTTTGGTTCCCTATATACCCAAAGACGTAGCGACTTCCGAGGTGTTTTCATAAGAGGAGGTGATTATAAAAGCCCAACAGTTAGATTTGATCTACTCTTAGTTTGGCATGCTCTATGATATATTTCTATATCTGACACAATATACTCTCGATAAGGCCAAACAAAATTCTGGGCTCCACGTTGATGGCATTGTGGGATCAACACAAAGAAAGTCCATGGATCTATTGTCAAATCAGTTGCAACAATTTTTTATACAACAGACTATGGCTAGCCAGACTCCTAGTTCTGTTGTCCCCACTACTCATACATAGGATGTACACAGTGTGCAGTTGATGAATCCAAAGGCTAACCAAAAGACCGAGGGAAAGAAGAAACAATGAAATAAAAAAAAGGTAAAGGGGACAAAAACGCTACCAACAATGTTGGCAGGGAGAAAACTGAGAAGAATAAGTCAAAGTATATGTGTAATATCTTCACAAAAGATTGCCTGACTCACCTATGCCCTCTTCTTGGAGAAGCCTAGAAGATACTAGCGCAACAACATCCTACTGTGTTGACAAACCCTTTTCCACAAGGGAAAAATATGGCTCAGGCTTTCTCATCCACAAGCACGACATGGGACATTCAGGGAGCCCCCACGCCTACCAGTAACAACCCGAATGAAAACATTTACATGATGAATGTCGATGATCATTTATTGACCAAGACTCATGACTATAGAACGCCGAAATATTTCGAAAAGGGAAAGGATTCCAATAACCCATAAAATCCTCTCCAAATTGAGAAGGCAGTGGGAAAAAAAATGACTTGCATCCCTAAAGGTGCATTTAAGAAGGTTTTTCATAATCCAAATGCGAGGGACAATCAAAACTACTCCATCATAGAGGATATGGCACAAACCCCGTGTGTGATGTCTTATCTGGAGGTCCTCCTCAGTTGCCCCTCATAAAGAAAATATTTTTTTTCTGCCTTGGGAGCAACAGAGACTGGTAACTCATGAGCGATTTTTTTCGATCCCATCGAACTAAAACCTCATCTTCCTCCCCACATTGTCCTTCAGATAGTAGTGGCATACACCACAAAATATTTTACAAGGAACATTTTTGTTATGGTGGTTGATGAGGATGCCTCGACTTGCATGATGTCATTAGCATGTTGAAAGGCCATTGGTCAACCTGAGTTTTCTCAGTCACCTACATTGCTTACAATTTTTTACAGTTGATCATTTAGACCACATGGAATAATTCCTTCCTTCCTCGTGCATATAGGGGGTAAAACAATTTGTGTCGAAGTTGAAGTATTCGATGTGCCTCTCGACTACAATATTTTATTAGGACAGAGTTCGACTTATGCAATGCATGCGGTGGTTTCCACGGTTTTTTGGGTCTTGTGATTTCTACATGAGGGCTGAATTTTGACCATCGAACAATTGTCCTTTTCTCATCCTGACCCTTCATTGGGAGCTTCCATGATCCTGATTATTGATAAACCGCAACCTAGCACTGTCAACTTAGGTGTCATCTTGTTTTCGTCGTTGATGGGAAATTTTTATTACCCACCACCTTCCAATGATGTAAAGTTTATATCGACTATTCTCGACCAGCCAAGGGTTGCAATTTTTCAAGTGTCGTATTTTAGAATGGGCTACTTTCATGACCCATGGACTTTACCTTCCCCATAGACCTCAATGGAAGGGATAGGAAACCTTGGCATGGCCATTCCCTTATCTATGGATGAGCTATTGTACAACATTATCTATCAAGCCTCGACCAACCGTGATCTGGCTCCCTCACATGAGTTTGATCCAGGTCTCGAGCCTATTTGGGCTAAAGATTCTCTTGCCACTCAAGATCCTTTAGACTTGGTATTTCCCTCCGATGAGGTGATTCTCGAGGAAATGATTGGTCCCGATAGACCTTGTTATGATGTACATCATAGATCTTATTTTCTTCGCAATCTTAGGAGAGTGGAGGTGGGAGAGTTTGTTTTGACAGTGAATGGAGAGAGCCCTTGTCCTATCAATCCTCTGGATACACATGGAGTTTACTCTGAAGGTGACATGCAAATAATTGTTACAATGATTCGAATAGATATCTTTAGAACCCCTAAAATTGTGGAGAATGTTTTCATCGGAGCAGATTGCTCCCCCAAAGAGATTCAAATTTACACTGAGCTATTCAAGGAATTATGCGACATTTTTTCTTGGTCTTACAAGGAGATTCTAGGCATCGACCCATGAATTGTAGAACATGAAATCACAACTTATCCTGATCCCAAATTGGTCCAATAGAAGCTTTATCCATTCAATCCTCGAAAAATGGAAACAATCAAGGAAGAAGTAGAGAAACTTCTCAAAGCCAATTTTATCTACCTCGTACAATTGACAAAATGGGTGTCAAACCCGATTCTTGTCAACAAGAAATAGGGAACAATTCACGTTTGTATGGATTTCCGTGATTTGAATAAGGCTTGCCTGAAAGATAATTTTCCAACCCCTTTTATCAATCAGATTGTCGATGAATGTGCAGGCTGTCAAATATTTTCGTTCATGGATGGTTTTTTGAGATACAATCAGATTCAAATCAAACCCGAGGACCAACATAAAACATATTTTATTTATCCTTAGGGTACCTTCACGTATATAAATATGCCTTTTGTCTTGACGAATGTTGGAGCTACCTTTCAGCAGGCCAATTCGTTCACTTTTCATGACCTCAAACACATAATTGAGGCGTACCTCGATGATCTAGTATCACATTCTCATAAGATATTTTATCATCCTTCCCATATACGACTAATATTTGAGTGATGTCACTACTATCAGATTCACTTGAATCCCAACAAGTGCAGTTTCTATGTGACGTCAGTTCATCTTTTAGGTTTCATCATGTCGACAATAGGGATCATGGTCGATCCTCTCAAGGTTGAGATGATAGTTCAATTTCCTCCCCCATGCACAATAACCCAACTTTAGAGCTTACAGGGGAAAGAAAATTTTCTTCGACGTTTTGTTGCTAATTATTCCAATATCACTAAAGGGTTCATGCATATTTTGAAAGGTCCCATTCTATTGGGATGACTTTTCTCAACGCTCTTTTAAAGAATTGAAATGTGCCTTGACATTCACCCCTCTGCTCCAGCCTCCTAATTATAACAATGATTTCTTGTTGTATTTGGCTACTATGGAGTTGACCATCGACATGGTCTTGGTCCAGGAATATGACATGCTCGAAGAGAATGTTATATATTATCATATTCGAGGCCTGGTTGGACTAGAAATCAACTACTCTCATGCTGAGAAACTTTCTTTGGTAGCTGGCCAATGGTTCTATCACTATATATTTCTTCGCAAGAGACCACCAGTGCCTTCGACAATGCTTTCCAATATGTGTTAACACAATGGGTCATTGGCAGAAAGATCAGTAGATAGATAATTATGATACAAGAGTTTGACTTAGATTTTGTTTTTGTGAAATCTAAAACATCATTGGACTTTTCCAAACAAATTTCAAAGCGTCTGGTCGATTCTAGTGATATTATGCTCGAAGAGTATCCTATCAATGGAGATATTTTTCTAATTGCATCTTTGGACCCATGGTATGGATATATACTTGTGTATATCCATACTCTGAAGTGCCTCGCTTCTGCTTCTCATGATGAGCATTGACAAATTCAACATCAGGCACAAAACTATCTTATACTCAATGTCACTTTGCATCGTCGAGTCATAGATTACATTCTTCGACAATGTCTCACACAAGAAGAAGCAGAGCTCGTTTTGAATGATTGTCACACCATAGCATGTGATAATCATTTTTTTGGGTTGGGAAGAACCCAAAATATTCTACATGTAGGTTACTTCTATCCCTCATTAATCAAGGATTGTGTGGAGGTGGTCAAGAAGTGCCATCTGTGACAGATATTCTTCGGAAGATGTGAGCACACCCTGCTCCTATGTTTCTAGTCATTGTTGTTGGCCCTTTCACCAAGTGGGGGGTTAAATTTACTACATGTCACCCGAATTCATCCAGGGGGCATCGTTACATCATCGTAGAAGTAGAATAATTCATGAACTGGGTCGAAGCTATGTCGATGTTTAGCGATGATGACGAAACCATGACCCTTTTCATCTTTAATCAGATAGTAGCAAGGTTCGGTATCCCGAAAGAGATTGTAACTGACCATGATAGTCACTTCTAGAATAAAATGATGACTGAATTAACATCAAATCTCAAGTTCAAATAGGAACATTCGTCACCCTACTACCCGGAAGCGAATGGTCAGGTTGAAGATGTGAATAAGTCTCTTAAGACTATTCTTCAATTGATGATTAATTTTTCCAAGTCAAGTTGGCATTTGATGTTGTATTTAGTGTTGTGGGCCTATTGAACATCTGTGAATACTGCTACCATTTTTTCACCTTTTCAACTCATATACGGGCTGGAAGCAATCTTACCTATTGAATGCCAGATCCCTTCTTTAAAGTTGGCAGTGTAATTACTGTCGAACACATCACCGCTTGAGGAACGCCTTCTATATCTCAAGTAACTCGATGAGAAGCATCGCGATGCAGCCTTATCCAATGAGGCTCATAAGAAATGAGTCAAGTGTCAGTATGATCAGTCTGTTCACCCTTAGATTCTCTCTGAAGGTGATCTTGTCCTGGTTTATGATCAAGACAAAGATCCCCTAGGGGAAGGCAAGTTCAAACCCATGTGGTTCATACCTTTCATTGTTAAAGAGGTCTTAGATAAGGGTGCTTACCATTTAGTTTATTTTGAGGGAAATGCTTTAACAGAGCATAGAAATGGGATCTACCTTAAGAAGTACTACTCTTAGGTTGGTCAATTGGGTGGATTATTGTATATATGTATAGTCTCTTATAAATTGTTTGTCTTTTTGTCTGGTGGACATGTAGTTATTTGTGTCTTGTTTTTTATTATGGAATATTTCAAGTGAATCAGGATGACGCTAGTCAACACACTTAGAGGCTTGCTTCCACAACTTGGGTAATTTTCACACTGGAGGCCAGTTACTATCTTCCAGAGGTATTTTTCTAGGTGACACAACCAATAATGTTTCTGAGTACAATGTAGTGATATAATTGCTACAAGATGCTTTGTCACATGGAAGTTATCACCTCCACATTTACTTAGATGGTTAGTTGGTTGTGTCCCAGTTAAATGGGGTTTATTGTGTTTATGATCCCACCCTTCATCGATGATTCCTTAGGGTACGTCTCTTATAACGATATTTTTATTACATTACATATATCCATTTTTCTAGGATATTTAATAATTTAACAGATACTCTAGCTAATCAAGTTTTAGATTATCATGTTGCTCACATATAAAAAGAAAAACACACACATGCACATGTAAATACATTTGTAAAAATGTTATCCATAAAGAAAGAAATATGTATGTATATATATATATATGTCCAAAATTAGTGTTATGAGTACAAAATTGGGCATGAAAGCCTCAAAATTCATTGGTCTACATCGCTCGGCTTATGCCCTAAAAATATATATATATAGTACAAAAAGTGCCCTCGACACATCAATGGTCCAACGCTATCTAAGGCCGAGGCCTATTGGACCTTCTATAATGAACGGCAATGTTTGAAAGACACCAGAACAACTGGACCCAAGTCTTAGGAATCCATACTACATGGGGTTTCATAGCCGGGGGGAGATCCTCGATCTCGGCTATAGGAACAACATGAGTGAGAGAAACAAGGTTTTGCTCCACTCGTTGTAAGACTCTATCAACCTCTCTGGATGGGGGTCCTCCCGTAGCTTCTGGTCCTCCTACTGTTGCTGGTCCTACCTTTGGTTGAGGATGACATCATGTCCTGGTGAAGTCTACCAGTCGAATAGGCCCCACATATGTACATAACATATTCATGATTTAGTACTCTATACACACATAAAAATGATATATATGAAAATTAAAAATTTAATAAACTTCAAAAATATATGTTACCTATCTCACCATGCTCTTCATCGGGAGGCACATGCATGTCTAGATCTTTGAGTAAGTTGATCCTTGCATAGGGGTAATCCTCGATAATTGGAATCTAACATTCCCACCAGTCAAATCACTTGTCATCTAAGGCCTCTATATTCCTCCCTCCACCTTGTCTTGGAAGTAAAGCTTCCCATCTACTCACTACTAGGAAGGAGGCTACATGCCCCCATAATGTATCTTTGGGACTAAGACTGGGAAGCCTCTCGAAGAAGGAGCATAAAATGGTACCAAACCTAAAGTTCTTGTTGGTATGCCTACAACACTCTGTGAGTTGTCTCTTCATGCATACAAGCATGGTGGTACTCCAATAAAACATTGTTGCCTCAAAAAAATGAATTTCATAATTCATATGTGTGCATGAAGCGTGATGGAGTGTCGCATATCCAATAATCCTCTTTATCAAAAGTAGTATCACTCATATAGAGAGGTTGGTGATCTTGTGAATCGACACTTGAGAACCCACTTTCTCAGTACCAGCCTCACAATGCATGTTGATATAATCCTCAATGTTGAATGACCTAGGAGGAAATGTCCTCAAATTGATTGGTTCCGCTCTTCCTGAGAGGCCAGTCAGAAAGTAAATGTCCTCTTTATTCGAGGTCAGGGATTGACCCTCTAACATAAAATCCTTTGCATCAGGATTCCAATACTCCATGAGAGCATTGATCAACCTCGGTTGTGACCTCATAAATAGACACTGGAAGAATTTCCATAAATCAAATTATTTTAGTGTGGAGATGGCCATAGGGTCCTCCTCGACCAAGATATCACGCTCCTCATGCTCTCTCTCCCTCCAGTAAATATATTGCTAGAATATATTGGATATGCTCATTTTACCATCAACAATATCATTGTTGTCACCCAACCATAATCCGAAGCCACCTTCCGAGAACCTTAACCTTGACAGAGAATCACTCCGAAAGCAAATCCTAGACTACATAGCTAAAAAAAGGGTTGCAAACCTTTCCCCAAGGATAGCATACCAAAAAAGAGCTGATTATATAGTCCAAACCATAACCAAGAGATAGTCCAAGACAAAATGCAAACTACTAGCTACAGCAGCTTCAACAACAACTCTCCTCCAAACTTGCGCAAAAACTGGGCAACTGCAGTGTGCACAAGTGATTCTTTACAATTATGAGAAATGCCTACCAGAATGAAGACTAGCCTCTTGTATTTATACTAATTATGGCTAACTACTTGGGCCAACTTCTCATTCTGGGTGTCCATTTACTTAGTATATAATATTTCTTATGGCCGACTTCTTCTCTTGTAGGCTAATAACCTAATACCAATTATCCTCTTGACCCAACGTGTCTTCTAGGGTTAATAGCCAACTCATTAGGGTTTATTCTTGCTTCCTAGAATATTCTTTCTCATCAGGTTCACATGTGGAGGTAAATACCTCCTGCAACTACCATAATATTAACACTCCCTCCTAGATAGGGAGGTATTACAGGTAATGGTCTTGAGAACAAACATACCATTCACCCGGTAGCATCAACATAGTTGTATAGACTATCGCATGACTAGATCATAAACACCATCATCACCATCAGTGTCATCAGCTGCATCATCTCTCGAAACCATAATCTATATGAGTAATTAGACATGATGTTGGATAAGTCATTCACACCACAGAGTGACACAAGAGCCATTCTTCTAATCTGGACATATGTCCTAGAAAAATAAATTTCCTGAACCATTTTTCGTCTGGGAAATCTTTGTCCATTGATCATCCATCTAGTTGATAATCATTTTAAACATTGTTGATATTCTTCAAGGAAATCAGAACAATATCATTCAATAGAACACNAAGTCATTCACACCACAGAGTGACACAAGAGCCATTCTTCTAATCTGGACATATGTCCTAGAAAAATAAATTTCCTGAACCATTTTTCGTCTGGGAAATCTTTGTCCATTGATCATCCATCTAGTTGTTAATCATTTTAAACATTGTTGATATTCTTCAAGGAAATCAGAACAATATCATTCAATAGAACACAACTATGTATATCCATAGTAGTACACAACTACAATCTAGTGGTACACTACCACACCAAGTAGCACACAAGTACTTGATCAGTGACGTATAGTCACAAAAATTGGAACACATCCACCACAATAGTATACATTTACTGTCTAGAGACATACAATATTCATAACAATCATCTGATATCAACGTGCACATAAACAATGTTATGATATAAACTGAATCATCTAGGCCATTCTTCCACTCACATCTGTGATATATTGGAATATCATCTCCCCTCAAAATGTAAAACATCAATGCCAATCTATCTAGACTATTCTTCTCAAGAAAGGAATAATAACTGTCCTAATTTATGATCCTGGACCATTCCCCACTCTGGGCCATTCCTCCGGCACTAGACAAAGTGTAACCTAGAGAGAATGAGTTTTCCCTAAGGAATATCTATCCCTGATTGTTGAACTTGGAACATTCCCCACCCTGGGCCATTCCTCCGACACTAAACAAAGTGCAACTTGGAGAGAATGAATATTCCCTAAGGAATGACTGTCTGGACCATTTCCTAAGGAAATCGTTGTCCAACGAGGTGGGCATGTCTTCTTGAGTAACCCTTGAGAAGAGAGACTTCCCTAGACCATTCCCCATGTTAACCACAATAGGAAATCACTGTCTATGGTACATCAACAATCCATCGAACCATTTTCATTATGAAAATGACCGTTCAATCTGGATCGTTTTCTGAACTGGAAAATGCATATCCGTCAGAAATCTCAAACCACTTTCCAAATCTGGAAAGGAGCTACTCATCCTGGACAATTTTTTGAAATGAAAAATGACTGTCCATCAATCAATAACACATCAGTGCTCCCTCCGAACCTAGGAGTCATCTCTTCCTTTTTCAATAAGGAAGTCGTCTCCATAAGCTCTAGCTTGAGTACACAAACTCTTTCATCTTGCACATAATATTTACCAAAATGTTTGCTTATCTTCTCATCCGTGGAGATATATATTGGAGAACCACTTTTGCCTTTCTAGACTTCATCACGGAGAATTTAATGCTTGATCTCAAATGTACTTCGGTCTAGAACACTGGTTTTCTCTAAAGGCTTCATATATAGCTCTGATCAATAAAGTATATCATTGATGGATTCCTCTTTGGTTCCTTCTAGCTCACAACATCATGGCAAGGGTCAATCTTGTGATTCTTGATAGAATGACTCATTGTTCTGTATTTTCTCTCTTTCTTGGAATCTTCATGTTCTTCCTCATGTTTCTATTTATCTCTTGGGTCCATGGAGTTTCTTATAGATTCCATGCCCTAGAGATTCCACTTATTTATTTCATCATAAGATCACAGATGTGGATGGAAAACCAGGGATACTTTAAGGTTGATCTTCGAAGAAGACTTATTCTAAGGTCAAACTGAACACGTACTTCCTTTCATGGCTGCTACCATGGATATATACTTCATCATCTTCAATGGATCATATAATTATCTCCCTCCTAATCCTTGCTTAATGTATGAGTGCATGTTTTGCTTTTGGAAATATATAATCGGCTCCCTCCATAACCCACGCTTTCGTCTGCATCCTTATTGCCTTCTGCAAGGTGTCATAATTCTTTCTCCAATTTCTTCTTGATTGTTGACTTCTACCTGTCTTTTACTTCTTCTCTTTTACTTCAAGATTGATTTTGATTTTGACTTATCTTGTAGTTTTTACTTATGTAATAACCTTCACATGAATTGTTTGATGTACTCCATCCTTTCATTTGTATTGTCTGATTTGTAGTCATAATGATAGCAACATTTTTTTTTTCTTCCATAGGTATAGTTTCTCTTTGACCACATTATCTTCTAAGAAGTAGATATGCAATACATGTACATAAAACATGGTATGTACAAGAACTATGAAGAGTATCGTTACCTTGTCTTAGAAGAATAAGTTTATTCTATCCTGCTTGGTCTTCTTTGTAGGTTCCTTTTCTTCATAAACTAATGCTTCATGTGTCCCATTCCTTTTCTTTATCTCGGGACAATGATTCTTGTAGAAATCATACTTTCAACAGTCGAAGCATTGTATTTTTGACATGTCTTTCTCTTGATTTGGCTTCTTCCTTTAACCAAACTTCCTTTTGTGCCTGAAATTCTCGAATCTTGTTGTAAAGGATTGATCATCGTACTTTTCTTGGAGTTTCTCTTTTGCACTGATCCTTAATTCTTATTGAGCACAACAAGTCAAAAGTTCTTCAAATGTAGGATACTCCTTCCTTGTGTTCATGCTTGCGGAAAGTGCATCCCATGTCTTGGGAAGACTGTTGAGTACTATATTTACCAGTTCCTTCTCCGAGATGATCTCTTCAATAACTTGTAGTTGATCTCTTAACTAAGAGATCCTCACAAAGTATGATGTTGTGTTGTCATCATCATTCATCTTCATGTCATAGAGCTCATTCTTCAGACTCATTACGTGTTCAATGTTTTTGACTTAGAAGAGGTTTGTTAGGGAATCATACATATTCTTCGAAGAGTCAATATGGGAGATGTAGGGTATCAAGTGGTATTTTGTAGATTCCAATATTATACTCATGGCATTGATGTCACTGTATTTGAACTTCTCCATAACTTCAACATTCTACGGTTCCTTCTCTTTTCCTTCTTCAAACTCTAGTTCCACGATCTTTCCTTTCTCGATATCTAGCACTTTATTCTTGGAAAGGATAAGGTCAATCCTTGTCTTCCATGCTCTGAAGTTAGAAGCTCCATCTAAATTGTTTTCTGACTTCATAGAGTAAGTCAGGGATGCTTTGACTTGGTCAACCCTAGATTTGATTAGAAATTCAAACTTGATGTCTTAGCTTGCGGAGAGTACTAGGAGGTGCGTTAAGCTAGGGAGCACTATTCTATCCAAAAATTAGGTCAATCCCTTCACTTAAGGTGCCTCAATGAGAGTATTAGGGTTTCTTCAACTGCACCTACTAGTAACCCTGGAGATACTGCTTTGGTAACTGCTCCTGCTAGAAACCCTAGTGGCAGTTCTTCAACAATATCAATATCCTTATCGCTATGGTCCCTTCCAGTGGTTAGAATGAATGAAGGAGGTGTGGGCCCATAACCTATTAGAATATACTATATGTGCTTGTTTTACCATCGACAATATCACTATTGTCACCCAACCATAGGCCGAAGCCACCCTCTAAGCACCTTAACCTTGACAGAAAATCACTCTGGAACCAAACCCTCGACTAGATAGCGAAACAAAGGGGAGCACACCTTTCCCAAAGGATAGTGCACCAAGCAAGAACTGATCAGATTTTCCAAACCATAACCAAGAGATAGTCCAAGACAAAACGCAATCTGCTAGCTGTAGCAGATGCAACGACAACTCTCCTCCAAACTTGCACACAAACTGGGCAACTGTAGTGTGCACAAGTGTTGCTCTGCAATTCTAGGAAATGCCTGTCGGTATGAAGACTGGCCTTCTGTATTTATACTAGTTTAGCTAACTTCCTGGGATGACTTCACATTCTGGGTGTCTATTTACTTAGTATATAATATTTCTTCTGGCTGACTTCTTCTCTTGTAGGCTAATAACCTAATACCAACTATCCTCTTGAGCCGACTTGTCTTCTAGGGTTATTAGCCAACTCATTAGGGTTTCTTCTTGCTTCCTGAAATATTCTTTTCTCATTAGGTTTACATGTGGAGGTAAATACCTCCTGTAGCTACCATAACATTAACACATACATCCTGTCACATGAAAAATTGGAGAATATTTAATACTTGCTTTTTATTTTTTTCAATACAAAGGGAGGTGTACGCGGGTTGTTTACTACACAGTCGAGTATGTACTCGAGCTGTTTATTCTTTAGCCCGAGTACATACACGAGTTGTCCTTGGAAAACCCATGTACACATAGGTGTGCCTCTTTTATAAGGGTGCACCCATCGCAAACATAAAATTAACTTAAAAGAAAGGAATTGAAATGAAATAAGAAGTTGTTTGTACTTACTTGGTCCAAGTATAAGGTTGTTTCATCCACTGTATCTCCCAGAATCCACTCTTTTGATGAAGGGGTTTTTTGACCTTTTTGGTCATTTCCAATTTGCAATGGTGAAAATGAGCTATCGACTTCTATTTATAGAATTGTTTGGCCCGTTTTTTCCTTTTTTTGGTTCCTTTTTTCATTTTTCCTGGCTTGATGGTTACTCAAACTCACTTCTGATTTATCTATTGGGCATTCTAGTACTTTTCTCCTTTCAGTTTGGTAATTATTTTTGGGATTGGTTACATTTTTTACATCCTTTGGTAAAAGTCATTTTTTCCAACTTTTGCATATAAGTTAGGATTTCATTCCCACTTTCTACATCTCGTTGTGTTTTTCCACTTTTCCATAGGATCAATCCCACTGAAGTGTGACACGCAACCTTCTTTGATTCTTTAGAAGTGACATAATTAGGTGGTAGAGCCTACCTCTACATGGATTCCCTAGGTAGTTCCTCTGTTGCATTTTGGTATCCATGCTGTCAGTTTTGATTATAGGCTTGGGAGTCCCTGATTAGTCCCGTCATGAGTACATATGAAAGCCTCATTATGTTTTCTAATCATAATTCTTGGCCTTACCCTTGGGACTCCCTAATGAACACGCTTTGTTGTCTTTCAAGCTCGCTTTAAAATTCGAAATAAACATCCAACGAGACTGTATTTATTCTTTTCAATCTTGTGTGGATTACTTGAGAAAAGTAGCCCCTTTGAGTCTTATATAAGCCCTTTTCAGAATCTCTAAAAATGAAAATATTGTCAAGTGATCTTGTTTCATTTCACGCTTGTCAAACTCAAATTTGATGACACATCTATTTGACGATAGTTTACCCCTTTTTCGGTTCGGATGGATAATTTTATGAATAAATGTATGCTCTAGGAACTTTGGTTTGCTAGAAAAGTATTCTCAGGAGCAAGTTTAACCCTTTTTCGGGCCTGAGGGACTAAATTTTTGAAAAGGGAACATTCTCCTTGGTTTAGGTTTATCACCTGTTTCGGGCCCTAGAGATTACTTACGAAAAAGGAACCCTCCTAGAGTCCATAGTTAAGCTCTTTTCAGAATCCTTAAAATTGAAAACATCGTCGAGTGACCTTGTTCCTTCACACTCATTAAATTGGTCAAAAACAACATCTACTTGGCAAGAGTTTAGCCCTGTTTCCAACCAATAGGTTATAGAAGAAAAAGGTATGCCTTGGGAGATTCGTTTCACCGGGAAAGTTCTCCTCAACTACTTTTATACTTTTTTGGGATAAGGAGACTAAACTCACAAAAGGGTTGTGAGTCCATAGTTAATCTCTTTTCAAACTCCTTAAAATTGAAAAAGATTGTCGAGTGATCTTGTATTTGTTACACTCATTAAAATGGTTTTGAAAAGACGTCTTTTCAGTGCAAGTTTAACCCTTTTTCGAGTCGATTGGACTAAATACGAAAAGGGTACTCCCTAGAGTCTTCTTTTTCATTTATTCAGACTCTCTAAACGTGAAAAAAATACCAATCTTACCTTCTCTGGGCTCGTTAAAAATTACATAGAAGGGGTATTACTATGTCATGCTTAATCTCATTGTGGGTTTCATCTTTTCATCTTTGGCCTAATGTAGACTCCATGTTTCTCTCAAAGGAACCTTTGAATCATTCCTTATACACAATCCTTGAAACACTTATTGCCTCTGCGATTTGACACCTTAACACATGGAGGATTTTTCCCCGAGTGTCCTTATCCTGCACATGTCTCCTTGCCGTGAGCATTAATATGTTCCATGTGCTTGGAAAAAAATTTCTTGTTCGCGTCACTCATTCTTCCTTTGTACTGTAGTATTATTTTATTCTTTTTCAATCTCGTTTAAAAAGCGAAAAAGACAAAAAAATCAAATATTCCAAAAAGAGGGGATGAGAAATATACATTATTTTTTTGGCAGCAAAGTTAGTCTCCCTTTCACAAAGAACATCCTTATGTTTGTTTGTCAAGCATTGAGATCTAGTATGACCTTAGGAATTTTTTATCACTGCATAGAGTTGTGTCCTCCTCCAATTGTTTACTCTTCCAAACATATGGAGAGTTTGTGGTGCCTCCTGCACCACAAACTTATGTCCATGTCATGCTTCCTGAGTCTGATCATATTTCATGCATTTTTCCAAGGGAAGTTTTACCCAAACTGAGTCGGCCTTTCTACAGTTTGTCTCTTGAGTTTCATGATTCTTCCATCCCGAGAGTCCAATCAAGTCCAGATTCAAAATTGACAAAGTTATATTCTTGATCATCGAGATCCTCTATTCTTTTCCCGACGTCTTGTCGAAGACCTCATAGTAGTGAGTCTTACACTCCCATTGTACTCCTACCTGAGTTTTGAATATATTGAAGTTGTTGCTTGAGCTATGAAGTTTTCATCTCCAGCTGCAGGCATCACTAGCTTCTTGAAGATGCATATTGTACTTTTATATCCTCGAATGGTTTTGCGATGAAGATCCATTGTGTATTTCTCGCGACTACACTTTATATCGTTATATGACATGGATCTGCAATGTATTTGATTAGAAACCATGATTTAGTTCATCTCGAGCATGGGTATGCCAACTTCAGAGAGACAATTGTTGTTTTTCATATGGAGCCTCCTGAACTCTGGTCCCAGTCTCACTCGATTTCATGCATTCTCATTGGTGAAGATATTATAATGTATTTCATCCATAAATTTCTCTTCCGACCTCATACATTAGGGGGCATCTGTTATATCCCTAAAATTCCCTACTCATGCATACATGGCATTGGAATTCCTACTTGTATAATTTTCCAAATCACTGCTGAGGAACTCTTTTTAAAAAACCATTTTTTAGAGCATGTACATGCCCTGATGCTAGAAATCCCATGCAAAAATGCTTTCTACACACTAAAAAACCTGTGTATACCTCCAAAAGTTGAAAAAATTAAAAATTTGTAAGGAACTCGGTGGAATTTACAGGCTATTGGAGGTTTCCCAACCAATTCACCTGCCATAGCTCATCTCTGAACCGAATAACTATCCTTTTTTCATATAAAAGGAGGTCTTAGGATCTCATTCAAAAATCAAGCATTAGAACGGTAAAACTCTCCCCAAATTCCCTTTCCTTCCTTAAACAATTACTTGCATCCTTTTGTGAGTTATTGCCTCAACACTCCCTCTCTATCCCCTTTTCTCCTATACAATCCATTCCCTTCCCTTGAGGTGATTAGTATATTGTGAGAATAGACTTTCTAAAGGTGCACTTGGAGCATTGTTAAGAGGATCTTGGACCAGGCTTGTAGAGCATCGACCTCCAAAGGTTGTAATATTCATTATTTGTTTATTGAATAAAAGAATATATTTTCCTTATCCCAAATGATGTTTTTTATGTCTTTTCTTGTATTTATACATAACAATTTATATCTAACCCTAATTGATGAATAGAAATAGAATTCTTGTAGCCTTGTTTTCCTAGTTGTGAAGGCAGTTTAGCTTTGGGAGGATACTTGCAGCCTTGGGAGCTACATATCTTAAGAAGATCAACACCAAACGTTGGATAAAAGGTACGGTTTCTGACTTACTCTTTCATTTCTTTCTATTCATCTATTTCAGAATCTTTGGGGTAGTGTAGAAATTAGATTGACTTTTAGGGAGTCATTTTATTTTTCTATACTTAGAACCTTGGTATAGTTAGAGGGGGTTTTTCCCGCTAGCACTCTTATTACACTCCTTTCCGATGACGAAACCACCCTTTTCTATCCATCTTTCACGTACTTTATCCTGTGACTCCTATGACCTGATTCGTTGCCAATCACTTCTCCACCGTAGATATCACATAGTCTAGTTAATGGGTCCCATCCACTGCCACCTTGAAGTCTTGTTAGTATTAATTAATGAAGGATTAACTCCAAACGGTATTTTAATTGAACATTAGAAGTAAAGTTAGGTCCAAACTAGACCTTGTAATCACCCTTAAGTGGTTAATCATTTATTTATCATCGTCGAGGTTTGTTTCTCACCCATGTCCACACCTCTCATCTTCATCAACTGTTGATAATGACAGATGCGATGTTTCCCCCCAATTTTTGAAATTCTCATGCGCCTTAAAAACTATAACCACCAATCACCTACGAGTGCATTTACTCTTTGAGTATGCCCCTGACCGAGTCTAAGATGTATCACACTCTTATCGATTGTGCATGGTTAGGAGGGAATTAAAGGATTTTGTTTTTAAAAGGGGCATTAAGACTCATAATCTTTCTCACTAGATCACGAAGGAAAAAACAAAATCGCATATGCAATTCTTTGTCATCTCTATTTGATCGAATACTTCTCCCACGCTTTAAAAAAGTATGATATTGTTTTTTCCAATGATGTTATTTCAAGTCTATGATAAATCTATTAAATTCAATATGTTTGTTTGTGTAGGTGAAGATATGTCTAGGATGTTCACTAGAAAAGGAAAATACCATACCTCTAAAAATTCTATTCCAGTCTCCATCCCAGAGTCATACACTATCTCTGACACCAAAATCCATGATGGACTGAATCACTACCTTAGTTACGTTGAGATCCTTGACATGTTTTAGAATTAAATATTCCCCTCCGATGATCCATACATTGAGGAATACATAAATATCAGGAAGAGAAGAATCCATATAGTAGCCACTTGCTTCAAGATTTTTCCTTACAACTACGAAGACAAATGGTGTTTCTCATATCTGTAAACGTATTCATGGTTAAGACTCAATTATTTAGGTCTCCCAATCGTGTCGCTCAAAGAATATGACATTGAGACTAGGTATGAACCCCTAGAACAAACAATGGCCCTGAACGAGTCTTATCTCGAATAGTTTGGAGTCGACCATGAAGACTTCGAGACCGTCATGGTAGATTGGTTCTATGATGAAGAATGACTGGAGAAAAAGGGAAAAACATATGTTCCAGCATGATATCTCAAAATTCCCTACAGGGTTATAAATACCATGATGTTCCAGCTCTATGGTGAAGAGAGTAACACTCATTTTAGGATGGAATGGTTCCTAATGGATTACAAGATTACCTAGAATGACCATGTGTTTAATTGGGAAACCATTCTCCCATTTAGCATCTCTCAGTGAACCAAGATCCCAAGACTATGAAGAATCCCAATTTATACATTTCAACATATCTAATTGACCTTGTGTGCACCGTAAACTCATTCCTAGCTTTCTACTAGTCTTGAACTCCAGACAAGGTCTGAATTCACTTTTATTGTTCTCAATTGTGGGAGGAAAATTGTAATATATTTTTCTATGATATATGCAATTACTTCCTATCCCCTTTACATAAGGCCATCATCAGTCTCTTCCCACATAAGATCTCTCCCAGGGCTCTCAAAGGTTTAAAGGATATCAAGGCTTGGTACGTGAAGAAATACTACACTTGATTTTGGATCTATGGGGGCACATGAGTGACACACATGGTACCTTAGTATTTTCTTGATAAGTTGTTGGCCATGGAAATTGCATACCATACTTTTGAAAAAGGGACCACTGCCTACCTTTTAGAGAAGGACAAGAAATACACGCCAATTTTCCCCATCCAGGTGAGGTCATACTCTTTGGAAAAGAAGAAGCAAGCTGAAAAGGAAGATGAAGCACTAAAGGAGTTGTGTCTCTATGTGGGAGAACCCAAGTCATACGAGCCTCAGAATGTAGTTCATGAACACATGAAGTCCATCAGATTAATTCCAAAGGCCATGCATGAGTCTTAGTTTTTAGAGGATGTTTTCTGAGGTGCACTGAGTTTTGAGGAAGCAATGGAAAGTCTTACTATCGACGTATCCAAATTGAGAAAGGATGAATACAAATACATAGAACCGAGGCTGGAACAATTACGAACTCTCCTCCACCAATATAATAAAAAACTAAGTGAAGAAGAGAAAAGGAAAATAGATAAATAAGTTGAAATGGAGAGAAAATATGATGAAGTCGAAGAAAGGTACCTACTATTGAAAAATAAATATGTCGAAGACAAGCAGGCTTTACTAGAAAAAAGAAAAAGTAAATATTCCCCCTCTCGAATGGATGGAAAAGGAAGAAAATAACAACAAACACAGGTAATACACCTTCTTTCGTGTCGAGAGAAACACAAAAAAAGAATAAGGAGGATAAATCCAACAATTTATAAGGCCAAGACACCATTTCAGCAGGTGTTGATGTTATCATTGACCTAAATTCTGAAAGCAATGTGGTCAGTATCCCAATAGAGGAATGCACCACTTTTCTTTGGATTCCAGGAATTTTATAGCTCACCCAAGAAGGACTCGGGTTCAAAGGAGCATTGGTCGTAGTTGGAAATTATTACTACAACCATAACACCCAAGATTTAGAGAAGAGGGCCCCCAAAAGAAAAAGGGGGAAAATAGAAGCAATCCAGGATGTGACAGAAAGGAATATAAAATGGAAAATTGATCCTGATGCAAAGGGTAACTCTCTACAAGTGGCGTTGCAGCTCAGTGTTTTTGCCGGAAAAAACATCGTGTTTTTCCATGAAGTAGTTGTAGCTCTAGACACCACAAAATCTAGGGTTTCAGAGCTATAATCAACCCTGGAAACCATCAAGGAATCTACTTCTAGTGAGAAAAGAAAATAAATTCAATAGTCCAAGAAGGCATATGAGGAGGATATTAAAAAGAAATTACAAGAAAATGAGGAACATCTTCAAATCAAATTCACTGATTCAATGTCACTGTTCCAGAAGGCCCACACTAATGACATGAAACAACTTGAAACCTCAAAAATTATTGAATTGAAGAGTATCAAAACAAAATTGGAAGAATTGAGGTCTTTCAATGAAAAAGGTCAAGCCAAATTTGAGAGGGTACGAATGGAAAATGAATTTTTGAGAAAGGATATAGAAGAACAACAAAACCAAACAACAATCCTCGAGGCAGTGAAAACAAAGGCCCTGGAGAAGAATGAGGAACTTTGGAGCACATATAAAATGTTTTTCAACGCACTCGACATACTTCGGGTGATTGAATATGAATGGAAAAAGTTATAAATATAGGTGAAAGGTACCAAGGAAAAGTATAAAAAATTCTTGGAATCTTACGACACAATCAAAGAGTGAAAATAATTTCCACCTACATTTCCCTCCCCAGAAGCCTTCTCGTCATATTCCAATGAGAAAAGAATCTAATATCACTGACTGATGGAAATAGGCATGGCAATGATTACCGATGTGTTAAATATTCAAGGGAAAGTCATGGTATCCTGCGCAGAGGTATGTAGATCGTCTGATGTTCTTCTCTCACTATTTGTAATGGATACCTTGAGGGACATCGACAAATATTCATCAACCCATATGATCATCAAAGATGTGGACACCAAGAAGAACCTTGCTCAGAGAGAAATCAAAGCAACCAACAAAATCAATGTGGAGGTTAGTGAAAAAATATTAATCTAATCCTCCAAAATGATCTCCCCAACCAAAGATGTCATGCAACGTGTTGAGCATAGCCTTAGAACGAATATCATAATTCCCATGTGAAAAATTTAGTATGACATGGAGAGGACACAATTATTTCTAGTAGATTCCATACTCAAAGACTTCAATAACTAGAAAGAAGTCATGGATGCGAGCAAAAAACCATCAGGTCACTCCTGAAGAATTGTTTTGTAATTGAAGTTTTGCAGGGTAAATCTGATCATTGTAATTATTTCCATTCCCTAATCGAGAAGGAAGTATGGATAATTTCTTCAGTATCCTAAGTGTTACCAATATGAGTATCGAAGTGTATTCCCATGGCACCACTATAAATGGGATGATTGTAATTGAAAAATAGATTTTGGTTCTTTGGAGAAGGATTGGTATTTTTTGTGTTATTTGAATAAAGGACTGAAGACAATTTGGTAGAAAATGGATTTAATATGTATGATTATGATTAATCATATCCATGCATATATGTTTTTGTGATTCCGAGTGGTAATCTTAGAGCTATTTCCTTATTAATATCTTGCGAATTACAATTGTTATTGTTTCCCTTTATGAATAAAACAACTCAGTAGTTTAGTTTGTTATATCAATTTATATTGGCTGCAAAAAGATCCTTGGTCATAATTGTATATTTATTGTTACATGAATTATTTCTATACGAGTAATATCATCTTTTATTGTATTTTCCTTACAGTTTTCTCCTGATCAGGATAGGTTAATTAGAACTAGTTAGAAATTGCATCTTAGAATAATACTCATCCACTTTAGCTTAACATTTAGTTTGTTGGTTTCACTTCTTTTCATATTTTTAATTCATATGAGAACCTTTGGTTCTTAGATTCATATTTATTTAGTATTTTCTTTAGTTGCTAACCAGGCCAAAATATGGTTGGAAATGCTACCCAAAATGAGAGTAGGTCTAATTGGGACCTTCCATTAGGCATTTTCCATCATCTAATTGAATGGATCATCCTGGCCTGTCAATGGAAATAATGCTAAAAGGAGGGCGACATAATTTAATGGATACAAACAAAAACTTAAAACCTTTTTGTGCTACCCAAAAAGTAATTTTTTCCTCGACAAGTGATTCCCACCAAGTTCATCCTGAACATATTGTATTTCCTTCATAGTATGTTGTGAACACACCAGCTTAGGTCAGTACTCACCATGCTCTCTCTCACCCTGAAACATCCTTTTCTTGCCCTCAACACCGTGTCCTAACCATCTTGGATATTGAAGCTACAGTGAGGCATTCAATAGATTGAACCAACTACGCACTAAATAGATAACTTAGCATACATACTAGACAACTTACCTTGGATTACCATCTACCTAAAAATCAAGAAGGCCTTCGACATACAGATCCATTTTTTTCCGACCCAGACTCCTATCAAGAAAATTATTCGGTTGGGACCCATGGATATCATGTTCCTGAGGATACTTTTGATTTCACCGAGGCTTCATAATTCAATATTGAATATTATTTACTAGTTGGTGGAGTAGGAGGTATACCACCCTCGCCTCCCGAGTCACCCCCTCACACTCCTAGAGGCGAGTCAGAGGACAACTCCAAAGAAGGAGACATATATGAGAGTGATCCTGAAGATAACTCCTATTAGATCATTGTGTATCAACCTACGAACATGGATGGAGAAAATGAAAACAAAAATCCTCCCCCTGGTTGTTTTCCTTCATGGTCATTGTGTCTGGGATTCAACATGACATGTCGAGACACCGTGAAAAGTTCCTGCCTAAATTTGACCATGAAAAAAATGATTCAGCTGAAAAACCATATTAAGAATTTCTTGTTGACTATTAGGTTACATAGAATTCGACATGAAGATGTCGTCTACCATTTGTTCCCCCTTACTTTTGAAGAAAAATCATCGACATGGTATTTCTCTGTAGAAGAAGACTCCATTCCGAACTGGACAAATTTTGAAAACTCTTTCCTCTGGAAGTTTAGGGAAAAAAAGACACCAGCCACCTAGTTTATAAAGCTATTGAGAGTCAATATGTACTCGAATGAATTAGTCACTGATTATAATCAACATTTCCTTTGTGAAAATGAATCATGTGTGCCTCAAAACCCATTGAATATGTAATTATTGAATTCTACACCTCTGTTTTTTCCATGTCCATGGCTACGTATGTGAAAAACTATGAGAAAGGAACTCTATAAGAAGCTTTCCAAGAGTCATTTAAGTTTGATAAAAACATGTTGAGTCTTGAAGGTATTGTCGGCTTACAACCCTCCAAGGATAAGTGTAAAGGAAAACTTTCGACGTCTAAAAATAGTGAACATAAGAAGCCTTCTCATTCGATGGATATGGAATCTCTTTAGAGAATCATTAAGAAGATGTCCAACTACCTATTAGACCTGAAAAAGGGTAGTGGAAAGGGGTTGTCTTGTCGAAAACAATTCTTTAGGTCCCCCCCCAAGAAATACAAGAACATACCACCCACCAACCAAAAACCCCCCTTCTCAAATGGAAGGCATAAAAATGGAGGATATAGTCCATGCCCCTCAAACTTGGGAAACTGAGAATATCACTGAAACTTATTATGAGGGTGAAGGAAGTCAAGAACAACCCCAGGAATCCAAAAATCCTATAGAGCAATAGTTGAACTCATTTTGGGACACTGCTTATGGTGAAGATGAATAATAAGCCGAAGAAGTGCATGTTTCACAAAATGTCGTCACCACTAGGAGTGTTAGTAAGAAGGTTCTTGATGACACCCTCAACACCACTAATCTTGCTTCTCCCACCACCTCTACTCCCCAAAAACCATCTTCTTCGACCAATACTAGTCCTAATTCCTCTAAGACCACACCCTCCAATCCAAAAATGATAGTTCAAGCAAAGAAACCAAATATTTCACCCACACTCTTAGCCAATTTGGAGTATGACTTCCTAGAATATCTAAGGAAAACAAAAGATAACATTTCTTTATTTGAACTTATGAAAATTCCACAAATTCAAGAGAATTTTATTAGAACGCTGGAAGGAAAATGTTGATGAATGCAGCTATGTGAGACATTCTCCAGCTTACAAACCTATAAGATGTGGATCTTTGCAGCTATGTGAATCTTTCTCTCAGTTTACAAACCTGAGAGAAAGACCCTAATAAGGGTATGTGGTTCCTACTTGAGACAGAGATAGGAATGTAGAGATGACCTCCTCCATTCAGAGAGTTGAGAAGAACTCCAACTGATTATCTTGTGGGAAAGGTGATCTGTTGAGTTAGACGTGCCTATGGCTGAGCACAAGGTGAACGTGTGAAATACCAAAGTGATGGGTGCACCGTCATGTGAATAGAAATGAAGATGATGTATTAACCTCCTCTGAGAAGAAGAGTTGATGAGAAAAATTGATCCAGGTGGATATCGGTGGCCACCCACCTTTTCCAGCTAGCTCAAAACAACTTTCTAGCAATTTTGATAATTTACTATTTTTAGCAGTTTTTCGGGTCTTGAACTTTTGGAGTCGTTTTGAGGCCCTAAACGATGCTTTTTGGGGTATGTTGTGGTTGAAAATTTTAATCATGAAATTTTTAGCGACTGTTGTATTCCTCGGATAGATCTTTCCAATGGGCTATCATACGCCTAAAACAGAGATCGTATGCAAAAGTTACAACCCTGGGAAGTTGATGTACTGACTTACCCAAATGGGGCCCACATGACTTTTGGTGCTTCATCTCCTAGGGTTAGGTTTTTGGATGTTTATGTTTTTTTTTTAACTCTTTTTTATTGTAAAAGGCCTTGAGAGCCTCATTTTAATCATCTTCTTGTGAATGAGCGCAGCCAACACATCTCTGTTGTAGGAATATCTCCCTGTGGACAGGTAGATTTCCTCTTGAGAGCTAGACCCTTAACTCTAAGACGGAAAGTTCTTAACATGGACACTGACTTCCTTTTAGATCTAATCAAGATGATGAACAAAAGAGAAGGAGGAAGGTGTGCACCTTATGAATGTTGTTTGTCCCTGCAAGGTCTAGGATGAGCCTCGATCTTGAGCGCCTTGGTAGGTCCTGCAAGACAAACAAAAGTACTAAATATTTCCTACTCTACTGAGATTAGATAAAACATAGATCCATCTACTGCAGACAAACTTATATTAAACAAGTACAAGTTTGAAAGAAATAGGTCAAGCATTGATTGTATTGATGAGAACAAAGTGTTACTTACAGCCATGGATGTAGTGCAGAAGCTTCAACAAGCTCTCCTTGTCCATACCCTTGCTCAAATAACCCACATACAAGATGTTGATGCTTCAAATGACATCTCCCTCATGAGATCATAAGTTATATGCTATTGCAATGTCTCTCTTCCTATACTGTATGTTGCCTATGAGATCATAGGTTTCATACCTCCAATCTTTCCTTTTGTTTTCACCATGAGAAGGCCTCTTTATATAATCTTGGAAAGACCCAACCACTTGAGAGATATTTGGGATAAGTTGAGGATTTCCCTCCTTCAGTTGAGGATATTCCCTAAGGTCATGCCTTGAGATCATATTCGAATCCAACCACCTTCATATATTGAGGGTATATTTCCCTCATTCTTCTCAACAAACCAAATTTCGCCCAGAAAAGGTAGCGCTCCCCCAAAAGGGGCACCAAAGTGTTATAACGCTTCCCAAAAGAAGGCCAGGGAGCGCCAACGCTCCTTGACAAAGTATAGGGGAGCACTCCCCTCCAAAACCCATTTTGAGTGGTTCTTTCAGTGGCAAAAGGCTTGTACTTCTAGTAGACTGATTCCTCCTCTTCAAAACTAGTCTTTGAGGTGTCCTAAGTGTCCCTGTCATGTCATTGAAGGAATGACATAGGCAAGAAGGTAGTATGATGTTAGCAACACTTATAACACTTGTGGTCAAGATGTGACACTTGCAGACAAGATGTGACACTTAGAACACTTGTTATGACGACACTTTCAACACTATCAAAGTGAGTAATTTTGAGGTGTAACAATCTCTTCTCAGAGATAAGCCGCCACCATTCCAACAAGCTTGTTTCCGCTGCATTTTATAGTTTCCAACTTATTTCTTTATTGAATAGAAAACTAGTTTTATTGTATCTCTTTTATTTTGTGTTAAGAACCTGTTAATAATCTGTATTCATTTCGTTCTACTCATAAAATCCATATCAGTGGTATCAGAGCGGTCTTCTCCTTGTTGTCTTAATGCATGTCCCAAATGAGGTCGGAGTACAAAGACTTGGGTCTCGAGATTGTTTCTCTTGAGGACAAAATCTCTTGCATTACCAAGAGACCTCTCATGGTAGGATAAAAGAAAGATGATGGGATAGGAGATCATTTCAAACTATTGATTGAGGAAGCCCTCACACAATAGAGGAATGAGATGATGGATAGTTTCACGCAAATCCTTCAGCGACTACCAACAAGCGACGCATCTTCTTCGAACGGAGGCACCGCCCCCTTTAAGGTACAAATAAACTTCAATATTCCTATATTTGAAGGTCAGATAGATGCATATGTTGTATACAAGTGGTTAAATCTACTAAAGGGTATTTTTCTGTCCATAACTTTTCGAATAGAGAAAATGTTACTTTTGCACTCCTCAAAGCCATTCCCCATGTCAAACATTGGTGGGAAACGTTCTGTGAGAAAAAGGAAACAAATGAACCCTCATTATTTTTAGTCACAGCCACCTGGGAATTCTTCAGGGATGCTATTAAGGAAAAATACTACCCTGTCAGAAGTTATGATGACCTGTATACCAAATGGACCACACTACGACAAGAAAGAGACGAAGCAGTGCCAAATTTCACAAATATCTTCCATACCTTGTGCACCAAGCTGTGTATCAAATATTCAGAGAGACATCTGGTGCTCAAGTATCGCAGTGCTATGCATAGATACATCCATACCGAAATGGAATTTCTGGACATATCATCCTTGGGTGCAGCCTACAAATATGTCGTCAAAATCGAGGAGAAGCTCAAACAAAAGACACAACTATTTGGGCATGGGAACCCCTCACAACAAAATCCAGGAAAGGGCTCCCCCAAACCACAGAACAAAGGACAGAGAAAATATGGACAGTATCAGGACAACCAGTCCAAGCCGCAAGAAAATAAGGACACCAAAAAGAAAAAGAAAGACATCGGGAAGTGGTGCGACTTCCATAAGAGCCCTCAGAATAACATTGATGACCACCGCTCAAAGAATTCACTGGTGGCCGAAGTGAAATCCTTTGAATCAGATGCGGATTTTGACTCTAAGATAGAACCAGAAAGGGGAAGATGGATCATTAACATAGAACCTAGTGCCACTATTTCTACCACCAATCTCCAACCTGGTGAACCAGATGAGCCAAAAGAAGGAGAGCACCTCTTCCATTCATAGATGTGGGTAAAAGGAACCCCGTTTCACTTCATCATTGATAGCAGTATCCAGAATAACTTCATCTCAGCAGAGGTCATCAAGTGGTTGGCCCTGCCAATAATGTCTCATTGACAACCCTACACCATTGGATGGCTCCACCAAGGAAGTGATCTCCACGTCAGCCAACAGTGCCGACTGTCATATGACATCAAGCCCTTCAAAGATGAGGTATTGTGTGATGTTTCTCCTCTTGAAGTTTGTGATGTTCTTTTGGGCCAACCTTATTTATGGAAACATCATGTTGTATATGAGTCTAGTCCTCGTAGCGTTATTATTACTTTGAACAGGAAATTGTACATGATACCTGAGGTAGTCCCACCTAGTGTTATTTCCTTGATTTCTGCTAAGCAATGCAGGAAGGTCATCTCTCAGACAGGGAATTTTGTCTTCTTCATGATTCTCTCTTAGAATAAGTGAAAGATCATAGCCACATATAGGGTCTCTGTGGCCAACCTCTCCACACATCAGAAGCAAGTAGATAAGGTCGTGGAAGAATACTCAGATATCTTCTCCTCATCTATAGGGGTATCTCTGCACTACCAAGTCAAGCACCCCATTGATTTGACCCCCAACGCATCACTTCCCAATGGGCCAGTCTATGGTTTCTCTTTGTTAAAGAATGAGGATATCAAGAGACAGATCCAAGAAATTCTCCACAAGGGGCACATCCATCCCATCTCATCACCTTGCGGGAGCCTAATCGTGCTAGTACAGAAGAAACATGGAACCTCGTGACTCTGTATTGATTACCAGGTTCTAAATAAAATCACAGTAAAAAATCAATACCCAATTGCCCGAATCGACGACCTCCTTGATCAACCTAAGGGGGCCAAATACTTCAGTAAGATTGATCTGAAGTCTAGATACCACCAGGTCTCGATAAAATAGATGGATGTATGGAAGATTGCCTTCAAGTAAAAAAAAAGTCCTTTTTGAATGGTTGGTCATGCCCTTTGGTTTGACAAATGCTCCAGCCACTTTCATGAGGATGATGGATGATATCCTGTGACCATTCACCAATAATTTTGTAGTGGTGTATCTATATGAAATTCTAATTTACAACAAGACTTGGGTCAAACAGTTGCAGCATATTCAGTAGGTTCTGCACACCCTGTGGCAGCACAAGCTATACGCCAACTTGGAAAAATGATCCTTCGGCATGGACAGGGTCCATTACCTAAGCTACATCATTGATCAACATGGTGTACATGTGGATCCAGTCAAGATCCAAGTCATCCATGAGTGGCCATCCCCTACCACACTCGCTGAGCTTCAGAGCTTCTTGGGCCTTGCCAATTTCTACAGCAAGTTCGTGCTGGGATTCTCCCATATTGCATGGGCCCTCAACCAAATAAACAAGGGTGGTGGTAAGGAGAAATTTGCATGGGGCCAGTCCCAACAACAAGTGTTCGATGATTTGAAGTAGTTCTTGTGCTCATCCCCAATACTTTCACTACCAGACCTGTAACATCCCTTTGAGATCAAGAAAGATGCTTTAGACTATGTTGTGGGTGTCGTTCTCACTCAACACGATCACCTCATGGCCTATCATAGTGAGACACTATCAGATACTGTCTATAAGTACCCTACTAACAACAAAGAAATGTACTCCATTGTGCAAGATTGTCTCCAGTGGAAACATTACATTCTTGGGAAGGAGACAGTCATCGATACTGATCATAGGCCACTATAGTTCATGCAGACATAGGGAAAATTGCATAATGAACACCATCAAAAGTGGTCCACATACTTGTAGCAATTCCACCTCAACATTAAGTATAAAATAGGAAGCACTAATCGCATCGTTGATTGCCTCAGCAGACCACAAGTCATGGAACTCACCACGGTGCTAGACTCTTACGGCCATGAGACTTCTGGATGGCCCCAACTCTATGAGATAGACCTTGACTTCGCCACAACCTACCAAATGTTGGGTGCAAACGCAGTTGTCGATAATTCTCATCTTCAGGATGGGTTGTTGTGTCGTCTTGGCCATATCTGTGTTCCATCAAGCAAGTGAGCGAAGCTAATCTAGGAATCCCACTATAGTCGGGTGGAATGACACTTTGATGTCGAAAAGATAGTGGTGATGCTACAGAAACATTTCTACTGGCCGAAACTTTGACAAGAGGTCAGCAAGTATATCAGGTCTTACACTGCCTGCGCTATTGCCAAACCGACCACTAAGAAATAGGGCCTGTACATCCCTCTTCATACTCCTGACAGGTCATGGGAATCCATCTCAATGGACTACATGTCGGGCCTCCCATCCACTAAGCAGGGAAATGACCTTGTTTTTGTGGTTGTTGATCACTTTTCTAAGATGGAAATTCTGGTTGCCTGCAAGAAGAGCATCACATTAGAGGCCACTACCAAGCTCTTCTTTGAATGAGTCCGAGTACATTTTGGAATCCCACAAACCATTGTTTCAGATCGAGCTAGTTGATTTCTTAGCACATTCTGGTCCAGCCTCTAGTCATTGCTGGACACCAAGTTCACCACATCCACGACCTTCCAACCCTAGATAGATGGCCAAACCAAGGTTGTAAATCGAATGATTGTGCATATCTTTCACATGTATAATTCAAAGCACCCCCTCACATGGGATAAGAGCCTTCCCTGTTTCCAACATATCTACAACCAAGCCTTGCATAGCTCAACCTTCCACAACCCCTTTTAGGTGGGGTTGGGATTCCAACCATTGGGTCCCATAGATGTTGCACTTCCCCTTGCGGTCACCTTGACTGAATCATCTCTTGCTCCAACTGAAGCTAACAAAGCCACCTGGTTCATTGAGAGGATCCAACACATCCATCAACAGGTTCAAGATATCCTACAGAAGTCTAATGACAAGTACAAACAATGCCATGATCAACATCGGGTGCCACATAAGTTTCAGGTGGGCGATAAAGTTTGGTTGCACTTGCAGAAAGAACACCTTACAGGACCCCATCGGAAGCTTCACCCTCTCCATTATGGGCTGTACATTATCAACAAGGCCATGGGGGATAATTCTTTTGAGCTCAACATTCCTCCTTTTCTTGGCCTGCACCCAGTGTTAAACGTGGACCTCCTTCGGCCTTATTTCCCACCATTATTGGACACCTCAGATGTAGCAGAACAACTGACACCAATAGAGATCAACCCCAACTGCATACAATAGGAATCCAGTGATAATATTTTGGACACATAGATCAAGGGCACTCAACAACAAAGGATCCAACTGTATCGAGTCATCAAAGTAGGGCAACTCCTGCACCAAGGCAAGTGGCTCACTCGGGGCCAAATTCAACAAAAATTTCCTCATCTGATGGGGGGACTCAATGCAATGGAGACCATTGCTTCCTAAGAAGGGACGATTGACCAAGGTGGATATCAGTGGCCACCCACCTTTTCCATATAGCTCAAAACAACTTTCTAGCAATTTTGATAATTTACTATTTTTACCATATTTTTGGGTCCTGAACTTTCGGAGCCGTTTTGAGGCCCTAAACGATGTTTTTTGGGGTATGTTGCGGTTGCAAAATTTCATCATGAAATTTTGTGCAAATGTTGTATTTTTCGAATAGATCTTTCCAGTGGGCTATCATACACCTAAAATGGATATTGTATGCAAACATTACGACCCTGAGAAGTTGATGTACTAACTTACACAAACGGGGCCCACATGACATTTGGCGCTTCATCTTCTAGGGTTAGGTTTTTGGATGTTGAGGGTTTTTTTCGAAACTCTTGTTTATTGTAAAAAGGCCTTGAGAGCCTCATTGTAATCATATTCTTGCAAATGAGTGCAACTGACACATCTCTTCTCAGAGATAAGCCACCATCATTCCAGCAAGCTTGTTTCCTCTGCATTTTATAGTTTCCAACTTATTTCTTTATTGAATAGAAAACCAGTTTTATTGTATCTCTGTTATTTTTTGTTAAGAAACTGTTAATAAACTATATTCATTTCATTATGCTCATAAAATCCGGATCAAAACTCCAGATGATTCTCCTGTGTGAGGTAGTGGGAAAGAAGATCTGTAGATTGGATGTGCATGTGGTTGAGCACAGGTTAACGTGTGAAGATCTAGTTTTTCTGTGTAATGTAGTGAACCATAGATATGACATCCCTATGGATGTGCCCCTAGTGGATGAGCACTAGTGGGTGTATCGTATCCCTTGCTATATGTTGTTCAAGATTCAGACCTGCCTGTAACCCTAGTTGTAATGTAAAGGGTATAGGTCGGCCCCACCTTAATGTGACTTAGAGAGGTTGACCCTATTGTGCCAATAGACACTTATGTTGATAGGACAAGTATAATACAAGTAAATAATTATTCCCCATTGTGGCATCATATCTTTCTTGTGAGTTTGGAAATTTCAGAAAGTACACTTCTTTGGGAAAAGTGTGCACCTCTCTTTAGATCTAGTCTTCTAGGGTTTGAGAACCCTCTTGCGTGCTAGCTATTTATTCATGATGAAGGTATTTCTCTTGAATAATATAGAAAAGGATTTGGTTGGGTTTTTTTCCCTTGTTGAGAACGGTTTCCCAGGATACTTCTTTTGTTCTTGTGCATGGTGTTTCTTCTTGTGATCTTGGTTGTTGCAACATTCTTGTTTATGGTTAAGACAAATTCAAATTGAAATGAACAAAATGCTTAAACTATCTTATTGAAAAATGAACATGGTATCAGAGCATAGGTATTGAAGAACCAATTGCACAAGCTACAAGCTTTTACCAGTCATCCCTCCTCTTTTGCAGAACCATATGACCCTCCTAGGGTTTCCAGAAAACTATACGACCATCTTATTTTGAGTGTTTCATCCCATAAAACTTGGAATTTGAGGAAAATGTTGGCATGGTAGAGTATGTCCTTCTCCAGCGCACCTCCAGAGACTGTCAGAATGAATTTCCGAGCATTTTGAAATTTTGGCCCTAGGGTTTCACAAATTTCTTCAGATTTCTATTTTTAGGGTTTCTGTAGCTCTTTGAAGAATACTTCAAGATTAGTTGTGTTATTTTAACTTTCAAGGATTATTGTTGGCATTCATAATCCCAACAAAACCTAAGGTTTCTAGACTAGCCTATAGGTTTTCTAGCCTAGTTAACAAGGGTTTGAGAAGAATATAAAATATGATGAACAAAGTTATTGATGAATGGAAGGAAGATGACGACAAGACAAGGAAGCCAATAATATACACAAACTCTTACATTGAAGGACTAGATTTAAAGTAGAAAGATGAAAAAAGGTGACGCGATGACTACCTTCTTCATGAATATCTTAGAGGACAAAGATCAACCAGGTGCCATTGGAGAATTCATATCAACACCCTCATGTATGCACTTGTATATTTATTATTTGTATCATTGTCATGAGGATAATTACAGGAGGAAAGAACCTTTTTTCTGAAATCATGGATCGAGAGAGATATCAGTGCATTCAGAGGAACAACACACTAGAATTGAAAACTCCAGGTTCGATTATTATAATTATCATTCCTCTAATCTATATTTCTAAAGTTTGCTACATTACAAGTAGGTGTTGTATCCATGACAACATTCCTTAAATTGTTTTGATTCTAGAGATGTACTCATTATATTCCTTTAGGAGATATTATTTTGTTGGTTTGTTTTGTTTTCTTGTTCCAGATAGGCTAACAAGAAAGGAACATGTCTATCCCTCAAAGGGAGTGACTTGACTCAGAGGGAGTCAAAACTATTTGAGAAAGAGGAAGAATAAAACCATCATTGAGGCAATCAATGCAATAATGCATAATTAGAATCCTTATATGATTCTATGGGCAGAAGCATGCATGACACAGTATATGTTTAGAACAAGATTCTTCACCAGATTTTGAAAAACATAACTCTCGAAGAAGTCTTCACCGGAATAAAGCCTGAGATTGAACTCTTCTAGTTATTTGGGTGCCTAGTGTATTTTCATGTACCCAAAGAGAAGAAGTCCAAGCTAGATCCTTTAGAAAGAAAGGATACAATGAATATTCAAAGAAATTCTAGATCGACATCCTTAGTCAGAGATAGATTGATACAAGCAGAGATGCTTCCCTTGAAGAAGAGACAAGCTTTCAAAGATCTAGAGAATCTCATATGGAGATTGACAGTAAGACAATACCATCTCCCTCTTCAGTAGTTTAGAGGGAGACAAACACTATTTCAGTTGATCCAATTACTCCAGTTGATATGTCTAGATATATTGTAGTAGGGCATAAAATTCCTACCTAGACTCACTCTGCAAGAGGTAGAGAAGCATACAAGCCTCTCAAGGCACATGCTAAGAAATCAAAAGAGATTTTCGAGCTATCCATCAGTCATGAGCCACTTCATTGATGATGAGCTTCTTGGTCTTACAGAAGAAACATGAGAACATATATGGAAACATGCCATAACAAAAGAGTACCAATATATCTTAAAGAATGATGTATAAGACATTATTCAGGGACCAGAAGGGAAGTCAGTGGTAGCTTCCAAGTGGATCTATAAGATCAAGCATGCAGCTGATGGAAGTGTTGAGAAATATGAAATGAAATATATAGCCAGAGGTTTCTCACAAACAGAGGGAGTTTTCTATGATGAGACACTTGATCCAATGAACCTGATACACTTCCATCCGTACTACCATCCATGATTTGGAAACTATATCAGATAGATATATTTTTTATGAGTTTGGATTTCAGTAGGAGTGTTGTTGATCCAAACCTATATCACTATAGTGTACGTGATGAGAGCCTAATCCTGATGACTTATTCAGAAATCATTTTTGTTGGATACAAGTAATCCTTGACTTCTAAATTTGAGATGAAGAATCTGAGTATGATGCACTACTTCTTGGGACAAGAAGTATGACAGAGGACCGATGAGATTTTTGTGAGTCAAGGAAAATATACAGTGAAAATATTAAAGAAGTTTAGTATGATAGAATGAAAAATCCACTGTGATGGATTTAAAGAAGAAGATTAATGATGATTCAGACGAGACTTATCCACAACTGATTGGATCATCGATGTATCTGGTTAACACTAGACTTGATTCATTCCATACAGTGAATGTGCTTAGTCATTTCATGAGTCAACTGAGACAGATTCACTAGAAAACATCATAACATGTATTGAGATATATATGAGATATGACCTATGATATGCATCCACTGTGAAATTGAGTGTTCAGGATATGCTGATTCAGTTTGAGAATAAAGTATAGTGAACTAAAAAAGAACATCAAACTGATGTTCTATTGTGAATTTTTTCATGGTTTCCTAATGCAACATGAAACAAAACTATGTGGCCTTGAGTACCAAAGAGGTAGAGTATATAGCATCGAGTGTGGAAAGCAATGTGGCTTCACAAGATTCTGATAGATTTACTTAACCATTAGATGGATCCTATGATGATAACCAAGAGTTGTGAGTAAATCTCTTTGAGAACCCAATGTTTCCTGATGGATCAAAATACGATGAGATGAAATATCCTTATATTAGAGATATGATGCAGAGGAAAATTTTACACATGCAGTACTTTCCTACACATGAGCAGATTGCAGATATCTTCACCAATTTAACTTCTTGAATAATGCCTCCCTAGTTGAGAGGGAGTGTCAATAACTCCAGCCAAGAAAAAATCAGAATACATCCGTGTGAGACTTGGCATGATAAAGAATACCTCCCTAGATGAGAGGGAGTGTTGATGAATGCATCTATGGGAGACATTCTCCATATTACAAACCTTTGAGATGTGGATCATTGCAACTATGCAAGTTTTTCTCTCATCTTACAAACCTAGGAGAAATCCCCTAAGAAGGGTACATGGTTCATGCCTGAGATAGAGCTAGAAATGTAGAGATGACCTCCTCCATTTAGAGAGTTGAGAAGAACTCCAAATGATTATCCAGTGGGAAAGGCGATCTGTTGAGTTAGATGTTCTTGTGGCCGAGAACAAGGTGAATGTGTGAAATCCAAAAGTGTTGGGTGCATTGTCACATGAACATAAATGAATGTGATGTATTAGCCTCCGCTGAGAAGCATAGTTGATGAGAAAACTACAAATGATTCTCTTGTGTGAGGCAGTGGGAAAGAAGACCTATAGAGTGGACTTGCCTGTGGATGAGCATAGGTGAACATGTGAAGATATGGTTCTTCTATGTAATGCAGTGAGCCAAAGATATGAAATCCCTATGGATGTTCCCCTAGTGGATGAGCACTAGTGGGTGTATCAGATCCCTTTCTATATGTTGTTCAATAGTGAGACCTAACTGTAACCCTAATTGTAATGTAAAGGGTACAGTTCAACTCCACCTTAATGTGATTAATAATAATAAATGTAAACGAGAATTAATCTAGTTATTATTATTATTATTAATAATAATAATAATAATAATAATAATGTGACTTAGAGAGGTTGTCCATGTTGTGCCAATAGACACTTATGTTGATAGGACAAGTCTAATATAAGTAAAGGATGATTCCCCATTGTTGCATCATATCTTTCTTGTGAGTTTGGAAATTTCAGCAAGTACATTTCTTTGGGAAACGTGCACACCTCTCTTGGGCACTAGTATTCTAGGGTTTGAGAACCCTCTTATGTGCTAGGTATTTCTTAGTGGTGAAGGTATTTCTCTTGAAGAATATAGAAAAGGATTTGGTTGGGTTTTCTTCCCTTGTTGAGAAGGGTTTCCAAGGATACTTATTGTGTTCTTGTGCATGGTGTTTCTTCTTGTGATATTGGTTGCTACAACATTATTGTTTATGGTTAAGACAAATTCAAATTGAAATGAACTACATGCTTAACTTGCCTTATTTAAAAATCAACATAAAAACCCGTAGCACAAAGTAATAAAACATTGGAACCAAGAAAGGAATCACCAAGGTAAATTAGGTTGACAATAACACTAGATATAAAATTCAGGTTGCGACTAATGCGTCCTTAACTCGTCAAAGATACAGGTCTACCACCCCTCAGTTTCTCATCAATTTTTAAGTCTTTAATAGAAATGTTAATAATTGCATGGTGGACTCAGGAGCTTCATCAAATTTCATGACCCTAAAAGTGTGTGGGGAGTTTAATTTCAAACTAAACCATCTAACATCTAGAATATTTAGTTAGACAAAACCAAAGTTAAGGTTATTGGAGAACTGAAAAAGGTTTTTATCAGGATGTTTGCTAATCCAAAAGTTCATCAAACTATAGATATAATAGTTGTAGACATTCCAAACAACTATGGCATGTTGTTAAGTCGAGATTGGTTGGATATGATAAATGGATACTTTTATACCGAATGGTCCCACTTGTGTCTCCCTTATAATGGAAAAATCAATTTGATAAGGATTAACAGAGAAAGTTATATGAAACATGTCATTACCAACTTGAATGATCCGAATGAACCAGTAATGTTGATGATCCGGATTATTTTCGACACAAAATGAGAGCGGATATATAATAAATAAATTTACAGAGATGTATCAGATATCCAACAATATGACATAAATACATCAGAGATACAATGATATACAATTTCTATTAATGTGAGAAATATACATAACTATAGAAATACAGAGTGAAAGACTTGCTAGAATGGTGGCATCTTATCTCTGAGAAGATATGTGATGGCTACTTGCATTCACAATAAGATGATATTACAATGAGGTTCCAAAGGCCTTTTTTTATCATAAATAAAATCCAAAAGCCTAACCTGGGAAGATGAAAATCCAACAGTTTTGTGGTCCTTGTTTTGGGTAGTTTGGTGTATTAACTTCCTGGGGGCGTAACTTTGACATACGATCTTCATTTGGGGTGCATGATATCTCGTTGGAAAGGTATTGTCGAGGAGATTCATTTAGGGGTCTCAATCATAGCCTTTGAATATAACCGAGAAGCTCGATCCTGAAAAACCTTAATTTAGGCCCTTAAAGTGGCCCCAGAAGTTAAAAATCACTAAAATAGTAAATTACCAAAATTGCCAGAAAACTGTCTTGAGCCATTTCGAAAAGGTGGGTGACCATCGATATCCACCTGGATTAATCCTCCCTCCTTAGGAATAAATGGTATCCATTTATTTGAGTTCCTGGTGTTACCACTCTGTAAATTTGTCCGACTGATAAAAAAAAATGACAGAGGTAACCTACAAACCACTTTAGAGATGGATACTAGCCTTCTCAGCTCAGAGAGGTCTCTCTCCTATCACTTGGAATTTAATAGATGAGTTTTATATAACAAGTCACTGGATAGGTTTTGTTTATTTGAAGGGTTTTTTATAATTTTGATGGAAAGGAAGGGGGGGGGACACTTAGGGCTATGGAATCAAACTTCTGAGAACGAATGGAAGCACTGACTGGTTGGTAGAACTCTCCAGAGGATAAAGGCTAAATGAGGCAATGAATCTAAGTTATAAATTGTAATTTACAGAGTGTAAGAAGAAAGGAAAAACATATAATTGCATCAGAGCATTAAATAAAATGAATTATGACTTAGTTAAGCAGAACTTAACACAGTTTAAATTGCTTAAGCCAAGAGCATCACAAGATGAATTTTGATCCTTTAACTATCCAATTTAAACATAAGACAATGAAAATGAAATCAAGAACACATGAAATACATAGAAAGAAAGAATACAAATCTTAGACCATCATGATTAGAATCTTTTCGTGGAGATTTGAATACATCTGCATGTGCATTCTATTCATCTTCAGAAAATTACATTCAAGTTCTAGATAGATAAAACCATTCACCTACACTTCTTCCAACCCCTAATACATTTGGAACTCCTAATATTTATACAAGATAAGTTCCTTCAGCTTGAAACCGATTACAATGATTACAAAGAAACATTTTGGTTTTGAAAAAAATTACAATGATTACAATGAAATGTTTAGGTTTTGAAACCGATTACAATGATCAACAAGAAACATTTCTTGATCCATATTCTAGCTCCTCTGGTGTTTTAGTCCCTTTCTTTGCCATTTTATCTGCTTTGGTCTTCCATGTTATCTGCCATCTTTAGTGACATTTGGATATCATTTACTGGGCCATGGAAAAATGCATTTTGTCTTACCCAACCTGATTATTTCCTTCCATTGAAATTCAGAAGGAATATCATAATCTGTCATTTCCTTTATCAAAATATCCAGGTCAATGCAGGAAGCATATGACATGATTGAGAGTCCAATATTGACTGCTTTGAATTGATTCAGAATTTCAAAGTTTGTAATGAGATGCTCAACTAATGTATCTCCTTTCAAATTTTCCTCCAGGGTTTCAAAATTAGAATGATCCATTCTTCACTGAGTCAAATGAGCATTTTATTATTCTTGATCTTACAACTTTCCTTTTCCATCCCAAAATTGATCCGGATTATTTTGCACAGAGATATTGCAGATATAATGAGATATAATAAAGAAATGCATAGAGATATTGAAGATATTCAATAATATAACATAAATGTATCAGAGATGCAACCATAAACACATATATATAGTAATACATAATTTCTATTAATCAGAGAAATGTACAAAGACTGTAAAAATACAGAGTGAAAGACTCGCTAGAATGGTGGCAGCTTATCTCTAAGAAGAGATGTGACTGCTACTCACATTCGTAAGAAGATGATTACAATGAGGCTCTGAAGGCCTTTTTACAATAAAAAGGAATGCCAAAAACCCTAGACATCCAAAAACCTAACCCTGGGAGATGAAGTGCCAAAAGTCATGTGGGCCCCATTTGGGTAAGTTGGTGCATCAACTTCCCGGGGTCGTAACTTTTGCATACGATCTCTGTTTTAGGCGTATGATAGCTCGTTGGAAAGATCTATCCGAGGCCTACAATGCTTGAGACAAAATATCATTGTAGATGTTATTTTGC
>SNQJ01S0014270.1:51713-67211 GCA_010110895.2 Picea sitchensis
TAGTAAATTACCAAAATTGCCAGAAACATGTTTTGGGCCAGTTGGAAAAGGTGGGTGGCCACCGATATCCACCTGGATCAATCCTCCCTCCTTAGGAAGCAATGGTCTCCATTGTGTTGAGTTCCCGGGGGAGAGGGGAAAGCGATTGTTGAATCTGAATCTTGGTGAGTTGTTTGCCTTGTTGGAACCATCGTGCTGCTTGGTTTGTTGAAGGTCGTCATGAACCTATGGCTAGAAGGGTTGGACCTTTTTAACCAGTTTGGCTATTTTAGATTAGTGTGTGCAGAAGGAATCTTCGTGCTTTGCTGCAACCTTGTCGACCTGCTTTTGGTGGATAGAAGGTGCTTGGGCCGAGGCTGTAGTGGTTGCAGTATCCTTTTGTTCCCCTTTTGAACAGATTGTGGAGAAGATGAATTTTGTAGTATGAGATACTACCTTGTGGCACTTTTTAGGTGTTGCAGTAGTTGGAACTACCTCTAGTATCCTATAGAGATGACCCCCCAGAGTAATAATGACACTACGGAGTCAAGACTCATAGATAGCATGGTGTTTCCACATATATGGTTGGCCCAAGAGAACATCACAGACATCCAGTGGGGAAACATCAAATAATACCTCATCCTTGAAGGGTTGGTTGACATATGACAATCGACACTACTGACTGACATGAAGATCTCGTCCTTGGCAAAGCCACCCAATGCTATATGGTTGCGGGTGTGGTGTTGTCAACAATCCCAACTGTTTGATGACCTCTGGTGAGATGAGGTTCTTCTGGCTTTCGCTATCAACAATAAAATGTAGTGGGGTCCCCTTCACCTAGATCTGTGAATGAAACAGATGCTCCCCCTCTTCAGGATCTATTGGTTCTTCTGGTTGAATTGCTGCGATCGTGACAATAGCAGTGGGGTCTGCGTTGATGATCTGTCTTTTCCCATTATTTTCAGAATCAGATTCTGAATCAGGGTTTGACTCCTTGTCTTTGATCTCGGCCACCAATGAATATTTTGAGCGACATTCATCGGTGTTGTGCCAGGGGATTTTGTGGAAATCGCACCATTTTTCGGTGTCCTTCTTTGTCTTCACGTGACCCTTCTTTTCATGTGGATTGGACTGGTTTTCAGGAGACTGTTTGTTAGGGTTGTCTTTGTCATACTTTGGTTGTTGTTGATTTGCAGACCCGAACTCCCGTTTGTTCTGGTGCTTAAATTTCTTCTCTATTTTAACAGCATATCGATAGGAAGCACCGAGTGATGAGATGTTCAGAAAATCCATTTCAGTTTGGATGTATCTGTGTAGAGCCCCACGATATTTCAAAACCAAATGTCGTTCAGAGTCTTTGATACCTAGCTTGGTGCACAAGGTATGGAAGCTATTTTTGAACTCCGGAATTGATTGGCCCCTCTCTTGTCGTAGTGTGGTCCATCTCATGTGCTGGTCCTCATAGTTGCCAACAGGGTAGTACTGTTCCTTTACCGCATCCACAAAAAAATCCAAGGTGGGATCGGCCCCATATATTCCAGACTCCTCTGTGGAAATTTGCTCCCACTAAGTTTCCCACCAATGTTTGACATGAGGGATATCTTTAAGGAGTGCAAAGGTGATCTTTTCTTTGTCGGAAAAATTGTGAACAAAGAAATAACCTTCCAGCAGAGTTAACCATTTTTCTAGGGCTTCTGCATCTATCTGTCCTTCAAATACAGAAATATCAAGATTAACTTGTACCTTGAAAGGTGAAATGCCTCCAAAGTGGTCACTTGATGAATATGCGCCTAATGCTATCGGCAGGCCTTGAAGGATGTGGGAAAAATTCTCCATCATTTCGTCCCCATGTCGCGTGAGAGCTTGCTCAAGCAATAGATTGATAGGATCGTCTGCTCCGTTGTTTTTCTTTTCTTCCGCCATTGGGGGTTTCTTGGGTGTGCGAGAGAGATTGTCTTCAAGAGAGACAAGCTCGATACCCAACTTGCTATACTCGAACCTCGTCGGGGACATGCACTGAAAAAAACGATCAAGAGAAGCCTGCTCTGATACCACTGATCCAGATTATTTTTGGTACAAAATGAGAGCGGAGATATAATAAATAAATGCACAGAGATATTGCAGATATTCAATAATACAACATAAATGTATCAGAGGTGAAACCATAAACAAATATATACAGTAATACATGATTTATATTAATGAGAGAAATGTACAAAGACTGTAAAAATACAGAGTGAAAGACTCACTAGAATGGTGGCATCTTATCTTTGAGAAGAGATGTGACCGCTACTTGCATTCACAAGAAGATGATTACAATGAGGCTCTGAAGGAATTTTTACAATAAACGGGAATGCCAAAAACCCTATACATCCAAAAACCTAACCCTGGGAGATGAAGCACCAAAAGTCATGTGGGCCCAGTTTGGGTAAGTTGGTGCATCAACTTCCCGGGGTCGTAACTTTTGCATACGATCTTCGTTTTAGGCATATGATAGCTCGTTGGAAAGATCTATCTGAGGCCTACAACACTCGAGACAAAATATCATTGTATATTCTATTTTTTGAGACAAACATACCAAAAAAACACATCGTTTAGGGCCTCAAAATGGCCTCGGAAGTTCAAGACCCGAAAAAACTGCTAAAAATAGTAAATTACCAAAATTGCCAGAAACATGTTTTGGGCCAGTTGGAAAAGGTGGGTGGACACCGATATCCACCTAGATAAAAAATGGTGGAATTCCTTTTGTAAAGAATTCTTCAAATAAATCTTTGAACTCATGCATGCTCTATTCCATCTGTGTTGCCTTAGTTTGGACTGATTTCGACATGTTATTTTGAGCAATAACACTCCTCGCCCAGATAATAAGTGTAGTTCTGTATTTAACCCAAATAGTCTGAATTTATTCATTAGGAACAATGTTGAGAAGATTTATGGCGTTTTGGGCCCATTATGATGGTTTCTTCGCTAAAGTTTCATTTACAACAATACACCTATTTCTGGTTCGGATGGCTATGTTGTCTTTATCATTAATGAAATTCAAATATGATATGAACTAGGCAACATTAACATCTATTGAGTCCCAGATGATATGTTTTCCCCCCTTCAACAAAACTTTGCCTCTTAACCTCATTTTCAATTTGTTTATTCTTTCTTGCAAGACTTCATTCTCCTCTTGAAATTGAGCTATCTTTTCATCCTTTTCCTACAATTATTTCTTCAATTTCTCAATGCTTCCTTTCATCCCTTTTATTTCTCCTTCTTTCAATCTAACTTGTGACATATCATAGACAAGTCGTTCAATGTTTGAACCAACTTCTATAGTAGGAGATGGAACCACAACTTTGTTTAGAAATTTTGTCTTATCTTGTGACCATTTCACCTTTTCTTGTTTGAGTTGAAACACCCTATCCTTGTAGCCCAGTGCTCCAAGTGGATATCGGTGGCCACCCACCTTTTCCGACTAGCCCAAAACAGTGTTCTGGCAATTTTGGCAATTTACTATTTTTAGTAGTTTTTAACTTCTGGGGCCAATTTGAGGGCCCAAATGAAGGATTTTCAATATATAGGTTCTCAATGATATCCTATGGCATTATTGAGGCCCCAAAATTAATCTCCTCGAAGATACATTTCCAACGGGCTATCATACGCCTAAAACGAAGATCGTATGCAAAAGTTACGACCCCGAGAAGTTAATGCACTAATTTACCCAAACGGGGTCCACATGACTTTTGGTGCTTCATATCCTAGGGTTAGTTTTTTGGATATATAGAGTTTTTGGAACTCCTTTTTATTGTAAAAATGCCTTCAGAGCCTCATTGTAATCATCTTCTTGCAAATGCGAGTAGTTGTCACATCTCTTCTCAGAGATAAGTTGCCACCATTCCAGTGAGTCTTTCACTCTGTATTTTAACAGTCTCTGTACATTTATTTCATTAATAGAAATCATGTATTACTATATCTCTGTGTTTATGGTTTCATATCTGATATATTTATGTTATATTATTGGATATACTTGATATCTCTGTGCAATTATTTATTATATCTCCTCTCTCATTTCGTGCCGAAAATAATCTGGATCACCCAGTGTCTCTTGACGAAGTGTTTCCTTATCCTATTCTAGAGAAACCAATTTTGTTGTTTGTGGATGATCTGTAGCATACATTTTCAATTTATTCTTCAAACTTTGAATTAATTTGTCCTTCTCATCCAATGAATATTTCAACCTTTGGGGACCTTCATCTTCCAACCTCTTGACCTGAGTCTACCAAGCTCTACTAGATGTATTTTCCTTCTTCAATTGTCCTTCCCATTTCATTGCATAAGATGATATTTTTGAATTCTTCAAGCTTAAACTCAAGTAATCCGAATACAACATATCACTGGTAGCTTATGGAATTTGACCTTCTCTGGAGCACTTATGTGATCATATTTTATCTTTATTTCAGAGACTTTGTCTTTGTTGAGGAAAATATATGAAGTGATCTTACTTGGATAAATCAAGTTAGATGATAATATCACCCTATGTTTATATCCATCAAAAATTGTTTCCTAATCCACAAGTATTGGTTACAAGTGCTTAGGTTGATTTTTTTATAAATGAATGATAGTTGATAAATTCAAAATTTATGTAATTTTTAGAATATAACAGATTCATAAATAGATGTAGAGACATAAGTAAAAACACCAAGTCAATAATCAACACAAACGAGACATAAGGCAAACATTTATTCCATTCCAATTTATCAAAAGAATCATTCTCTTTACAAAATTCCCTAAGGAAGTTTGGACCAAAGTCAAACTTAGATGTCCCCGATGAAAACCATACAAAAGGACTTCTGACAGAAAGTAAAAAATTGGACTTTAAATGATGGATCATCTTGCCACAAATTACTGGCCACTCGACTATGCACAATAGCCTTTATCAGTGATGAAATTTAATTCACAAACATACAAGTCTACACAGACTATCAAAGATAGATCAAGACCTTTGAAAAACAAGTGTCTGAATGATGTAATTCAGCCCTGAATCTTGTTGTCTACAATAGGACCCTTCTATCATAAAAGAGAATTAGGCTTTCAATGAATTAAAGAATGAATGAAAACTGAATTATCTCAATAGAAATCAAAGAACAGACCTTAGTATTATTTCTCCTTCTATTCTCCTCTCATTCCTCCTTCTATTTTTTCCTTTAAGCAATCCAAATTAGTTGAAGTAGTTAAAAGACCTCTTTAGTTAAGTTAACTAAAACTCAACCAACTTTTTATTTAAGGGGGAAAAGTAATAAAATAATAATAAGAGTCTTTAATAAATAATAACTAGTAGGTGGGACCCCGTGTGACTCCCTTTAGTTTCTTTAACAAGCATAAAACAACTAGCTAATCAATCAAACACATCCCTCCTTGTGGATCCCATCATCACTCTCATAATTTGAGAATTTATATCAATGATAATTGAAACTATATCCAAAAATACAATATCCATATATCCAAAAAATACTGTGTTGTCCAAAAATTTCATAAGTTCACTGTCCTCAACAATTAATAAATAAAAACACTTAAAACCCATATTTTCCACTATGGGAGGAAATATTCCCTTGTTTATGTTGTCACCCTTTAATTTATTTGAATTTTCCTTAGGCTGTGTGGAGGCTTTAGGCCTAATCTCACTGATAACATGAGAGAAATCATCTCTCAAATGCATGCAGGATGACACGGATTTGTCAGAGTCATTTGAGAGAGAGGAGCGGGAAGTTGCATCTTTTCCTTTGTCACGAGCATGGTGGGAATCGATTTTTAACCTTTTTCTTGCGTGGGAAGGCTGTATAGTTGAGTGGGCAGGTGCATATTGGACAATTTGATTAACGAGTGGAAGAGAAGGTAGAGACAAGTTGGGCCAGCCACGATGTTGGGAAACTGTAGGGTGGACAATCTCTTTCCATCCGTCATTTTCAGGGACTTCAGGTTGTAATGAGACATGAGGGGGAACTGGGATACTAGGGACATGTGGGGCTTGTAAAGGAGGCCTTTTTGGCCTAGGTTGGACCACTCCTTGTCCAATCTAGTTAAAAAATCTCGCTTGAAATCGCTGGCTCAACTCTTGCGAGTCTACATTAAAATGTATTGAAAACCTTGGCCTTCTAGGGCCCCTGTTTCAATTTCATATTCCTATGTTACCCCAACCATGACTACCTCTGCTGAAAAAGATCATTCCTATAAGCATTACTTATTAGCAACTAGTTTCTTCAACAAACCATACATGACATCTCTTTAAATATGAACAAAGTTTGGCTCAATAACACATCATACTCATGCAATCTAATACATAAAATCATTTAATATTTGTCAATGAGAATAGGGTGGATAAGGGTTCTGGGATATATGAGGGATTGTATTGAGAGAAAAGTGGTAAAATGAAGGGGAATCAATCATGATTACTACTCAACATATCATCAAACAATCAACTATATTGTAAATCAAAACATATCATTGTGACTCATCCATGTGCCATCCTTTAACTAATATAATACATTGTTTTTATTTAACTATAATTTAATTTTAAGAATAGGGAGTGGGTAGTGAATATGGGAAGGCGAGGGGACTTGTAATGTGTGAAAAATGAGAGAATGGTAGAGAAAAAATGAATACTATTCATAAAACAAATCAAGTAATCCATAAACACAACTTTGTACTCAATACAAAACATACCAATACCGATTCAATAATCACTCTGTATAAAAAAAATTCATTGTTCCACATTCAAAATATTCAAAATTTCTCAAATAACACAGTCTGCAAATATACCCAAAATTGAAACGACTTTCAACAAATCTGTTAAGAGAATGCTTGGTCTCTAATTTATCTCCTTTATTTTCAATAATCAAAATAAAACACACCACAATCATTGATCCACCTCTATCCATACTATAAATATATCATGCATTGTCCACCAATTCACAATCGATCAGATAACATATATGCACATGTCCCTTTCCATATTGAACAAACCTTTAAATATGCATGATTTCATGTCTTCTTGATTATATCAAGCAATACAAATTTGCAATGAAACCATAATATAAAACCCAATCTTCATCATTGATGATGCAATTAAATGCAACATGCATGATTCTTCCATAATAGATACAGAATGAAACAACAAAATAACATATTCATTGATTTCATAACTCGCTATGATCTCGATCGAGACTAGTGAAACACACACAGTAGTCACCTACTTGTAATTAACACCATGTTGTAAGAACACCGCGATCCAAAGCATAACGAAAAAGAGGTAGCCCTTTGACTGTATATTATTACTCATCCCCGATCACAAATTTCCAACCAATTCAATAAAATAAAGATGATATAAGTACTCGATGCAACTTTCATAACCACTCAACCAATCTATGAAAATCAAAATATGCCCGACAAGAGTAAGAACAGTTAGGGATTATTAAAATCGGCCTCTGTAACAATGAATACAAAGAAGTAATCAATAGTTCACTTGGTCATCAATAACACAGAGGGATTGTAGGTCCTCAAAACATATCAACCAATAGGCAGAGGCCCTTCTATACAAGCACAGTAGAACCACAAGGTTCCTTATAACTCTTAGTATGTGCAATGGCATAATAGTTTAACGATAGGTAGGGTAGGAAAATAATGCAGAGGAGAAGTGAATGTCAACTAGACAGTGACAGTTACCTAGAACACATAGAGGTATAACCTTTGTCAATTTCTCATGAGCCGAATCAATTGATAAAAATTCCATTGGGAATGCAGACCCGAGGTATAACTTATATCACCCAAAGACCATAAAGAAAATATATTGGCACAGTGGCCACCCTAAGAATGAATTCTGAGATACGTTGATGCCAATACCATGAGAATAAACCCATGACCATCTGAATAAACCCACGACCATGAATCTGGAAAAAACACAGCGACCAAAGGACAATTCAAATATGACTAGACAGGGTTACCCTCATTACTGTGAGGAAGCAACCAACAATGATAAACAGAGTGAAACCCTCCATCAATAACACAGAGAGATAATACCCATATCCACTAAAATAAAATAGAGACTCAGCACGATTTTCACCAACAGAACAACCAGCGAATGCACAACTCAACCAACCAATTCTTTTACTTGCAAATCCAACAACCACACAGTCATTCTAGAGAGAAAAACCACACATTTACACAATTTCAAATCTCAAGAAAACAAAAACCAAAGAATTAATGAGACATTGTTCGCTCACACACAGAGCGTAATTCATGGGTGGGTGAAAAAGAACCATGCCTATAACTGATAGATTAAAATGGGCGAGTTGGTCGAGCGTTTCCTTCCCAGGCTTGGATTTCAAAGCTTAACCACCAACAAATTGAAATGCAACAATAACCATACTAGGGTGATAGACTGATTGGGGGAGGATGGAGTGATGTGAATTTATTGAACATCACTTCCATATCCTCTTCATTCAATTCTGAAGTACACGACAACCAACACTCACTAATACCTTTAACCATGTCATTAATTTCCAAACCATTGAAATCTACAACCACATTACTTGCCAAATGCACCACCCAAAACATTCACATTAACTACTGCCAAACTTCCATACCATACCATATCAAATGTGCCCAATATAACTCAAATGAATATCACATAGCCACTAACCAACCATTAATAGTTAGGATTAACACTAACTTGTTTTCATTTAAATTGCACATAATTCCTAGCATAGCACAACATAGATCCTTTCTTCTAAGATATATTTTTTTTAGTTTTCATCCTTTTGATTTTGTTTATATCGTTATTAACATATTTATTGTGCATGTGTAGCCAAGTAATAATCATGGTGACATGAATCAACATAGCAACTTTAAATATATGCCAATTATAACATAAAATTAAAGCTTCGAATAACAGAACATCCTGTAAAATGCATCATCCACCTGTCACTATGTCAAAATGAAACCAAGACTGCATCGTCAACCTTATAAGACTCTGTAAGAAACATCTAAATAGTAACAAAAAATGTGTGATATGATTATCACCGAGCCTCCAGTCTACAAGGGGGTCCCACCTACTAGTATTATGGACTTTCTCTTATGAATCTCAAAATTGATGAAGAAATAGAAAGCAGAAGTGGGAAGTAACCAATTGTCTCATAAGAAAATAGTGAAAGAAGATAACAAATTCAATGGTGTCTTCAGGAGGAACATCATAACAATAGTGTAAGATTGATTGTTATTGACTAAAAATACCCTGCAGGAGTGTCACTGTGGCATAACTGATCCAACATTTTATTCTTGACCAAAAAATGAACTCAAAAGATGAAAAGAAATAAATTTCATAACACAATGAAATCGAAAATTTTAGAACAATAGAAATAAAATGATAGAATTGCAAAGCAGAAGGAAAACTACTAAAATGAAAGAAAAATCGAAAACTGTTTTGAAAGCAGAATTGAAAAAGAAGTAATAAAACTACCAAAAATGAAAACAGAACTGAACTACTAATATATAGAACAATCCAAACAGCGTTAAAATCTTGAAGTTGGTTCCACATAATGTTTTAAGTGAGATCCGTTAGTGTTGTAGGAAAAAATCTACTCTTGTAAATATTTTAGAATGTAAGAGTTTGTACCCGGGACAAAATCAATCTTGAAAGGACCGAGCCATAATTTTTGAAATTTTGAGTGTCTTCCCCTATTAGCATGAGTTGAATCTCACAACAGTACTTTCTCATTGACTTTAAATTTGACAGTCTTGACACTCTTGCTGAAATACTTCTTAATAGTCCGTTGTCTCCTTTTTATATTACCCAAGGAAAACATCCTTTGCTCCTTTAAAGCTAGGACTGCACTCATCCTTTGTGAAACATCAAAATAATTTAATTATTCGATCTGCACCATTAAAATTAAGGAGGAAATTTCCATCTTAGTAGGAAAAATGGTTTCTTGACCATAAAAAAGTTGGCAAGGAGTGCAACCAATGCTTACCTTGGTGATCATTCGATCTACCCAAAGGGCATAAGTGAGGAGAGTGTGCCATTGACGAGGCTTATTTTCGATGATCCTTTTGACGATTCTCTCCAGATTATTGTTAGTATACTCGGCCTACCCATTTCCTTGGGGATAATAAGATGATGAGGTGAAATGTTTAACTCTCAACTTAGCTAAAAATTGGGTCAGCTTAGCATAAATAAAAGTGGGTCCATTGTTTGTAATAATTTCCAATGGAAGACCAATTTTGGAAAAGATGTTATTTTCAAGGAAGGACATCACCTGATCATTTGTTGAATTTTTAAGAGGGAGAAATTTAGCCCATTTTGTAAAATAGTCTATGGTTGTAAAAGTAAATACTTGTCCTACTGAAGATAGAGGATTAATAGGACCAATAACATCCAATCCCCACCTTGAAAAAGGAAAGTTTGGGAGAATAGTTTGTAACAACATGGCTTAATGGTGTTCTTTCCCAACAAATTTTTGGCACTTTTCACAGGATCTCGAAAAAACAGAAGAGTCATGAAATATTGAAGGCCAATAGTATCCTTTTCTAATAATCATGAAAGCAGTGGTTTTAGCAGAAAAATGACCTCCTACATGAAAAAATAATTTGAAGAACCATGAGTTTATTGCAATAGTTTTTGTGCTTCCTCATTTTTTACACAATGAAGCAACATACCATCAGCAGATATTCAAAATAATAAGTCTCATATAATGGTGTATCTAGCAGATTCAAGAAAGAGCATTCTCCTTTGATGAGTGTCTAAGTTGTCTGGACATCTTTGGTTTTGTAAATAGTAAACCAAATTCTTATAACAAGGATGTTCAAAAATAGTAAGGATCTGATTATCAGTGTAGAACAGTGATTATAGGGAACTATCTTGTTCATCAATTTCTTCACTATTTTCATCATGCTGAGCTAAGTGAAGGGATAAGTCATGTCCCTTGATAGTGGTAGAAATCATGATATTTAAATCATCCTCTTGTATCTTGGCAAGCCAATGTGAAATATTTCCTAAAAGATAAGTATGTGAGAGAAAAAACTTGACAACAGGTAAAGGGACTTTTACCAATGTATGCTTACCTAAGATGAAGTGGCATTTTCAACAGATTTAACAAGAGAGAAAGCATGTTTTTCAATAAAAGAATATTTAAATTAATCATCAGAAAAACTTTGACTCATGTAAGCCACTAGTTTGTCTTTACCTTGGTCATCACCTTGCATGAGGATAGTATAAATTGCTTCCTCTGCGGCATTAGTATATATTGTGAATTCTTTCTCAAAATCTGACTTCACCAAAATAGGTGCTTAACTGATTTCTTTCTTGATCCCTACAAAATCATTCTCAACATCATCTCTCCAAGAAAAAGAGTGATCTTTCTTAATCAGATTATGAGCCAGTTTGACCATTATATCAAAATGAGGAACAAACCTACGGATGAAATTAATAACACCCATAAAATCTTGGACGTCCTTCTTGGAAGAGGGAGTAAGTAGATTAAGGATAACAACAATCCTTTCAGGATAAATGCTTATTCCTGAATCAAAGATAATGCCTCCAAGGATCTCGCCCTTGGTAACGTCAAAAATAGACTTAGAAGGGTTTAGAGAAATTCCAATTTTCCTACATTGCATGAGAAATCTTTTATGATCACCAAAATGATCTGACCGGTTTTTAGAGTACACATTTAAGTCATCAAAATAGATCCGAATGATCTTACCAATCAAATTGTCAAAATCTATTTGCATAGCTCTTTGAAAAGTGGCACTTGCATTAGATAAGCCAAAAGGCATACATTCATAAGAAAAGGTTCCCCAATGAGTAATAAAGGTGGTTTTATATTTGTTTACCCTTTTTACCTTGATTTGATTGTAACCGGAAAAACCGTCAAGTAAGGAAATCATTTGTGACCCTACAACTTGCTACAAAATCATTTTCGACCCCTCTTCTTTATGTTTCTCTTTATTTCCTACATCACTTGATGAAAATGAACTCTCTAGAGGAGTCAAGCCCTTAGGAATATTGTTATCTTCCATGTATATAATTTCCTTAGGCTTATAAGGTTGATTTCGAATGAAAGCACAGATGATCTCATCGCTAGGGAAGACCTGACATGATTCGATATTGTGAAGGATATGTGGACGATATAGTGATTGAAAATTACAATCAGGTCTATGTGGCAGAAGTTGCCAGTTAGGAGAGGCTACAAAACCAACTTACTAATAAACCATTGAGTTCAATTAACTCTTAACATGAGTAATGTTGAAATATAGTAAGTTTGAGATAAGTGCCCATATAGTTTGGGTGTAGTGTTTCATCAACTTGTTCCTAGGAGAGTATATCTTACATACAAGTTTCATAACAAGCTCGGAATCCCCAAAAAATGTAAGGTGACCACGACCCAGATTATAGGCACTCTAAATCCCTAATAATAAGGCTTTGAATTCAGTGACATTGTTTGTTCAAGAAAACTCTAACCTATATGAAAAGTTATGAACTTTTCCCACAGGAGAGTACAAGATAATTCCAACTCTGTTTCCTTCATTAGACCATGAACCATCTAAGTTGATTTTTTCCAAGGAGGTGTTATCCTCCTCGGAAAATATGGAATACACCCCTAGGTCCTCTTCGATATAATTCACATTATGTTGTGGAACACTTTCTATGTAAGGTGAAATCCTTCCCTCTCTAAGGACTATGATGCTTTTACCATTCTGAGGAATAGATAAGTGTGTCCCATTGAGTGAGAGGTATCCACCTGTTAATTTTTTGACAAACAGATAGAAGCATGACATTTGATGATGCACTGTAATATACCATACAATTATGTACATTCCTATTAAAAATTTCAAAGGTTAACAAAAAAGGTGGGATATTTTTCCGAGTGTTAATAACAAAATTCTGCAGATTTTTAACTGTTGTCCCTAAAACAGTTTTATCTACATTTGCTACAATTTTTTAGCTAAATCCCTTTTATCTGGAGGTTCATATGTTGTTTTAGTCTGGATCTTTCTGGATTTTTTTGAACCAATTTCTGTAGTTGTCTTGCTTCTAGGATCGTTGTTTTTACTGTTTTCAGTGATACTCTGTAGCTTATTTTGCAAAATAAGGGGAAATTTCAGTAGCTCAAAAACATAAATATCAGCCCTCAGTTTTTTCAGATCTTCAATTAAATCGTATTCTAAAATAGGGGATGCTTTTAATTTCAGCTTGCTTCGACTTTTTTGGAAACACATTATTACTCACTTCATAAGAAAGTTTGTTTTGTGTTTTGCTTCTTGTGTTGTAGGGGTGGACAGTTTCAAAATTTGCTTGGAGAATGTTGTCTGAGAAGTGACCGAAAATGTTGGGAGATGATTCCTCCTCTTCTAGAAATTCTTCCTCAACTACGTCTTTAGAAATTTCAGGAGGGACAGAAGAAGAATCACCATGCACTTCTAAGATTGTTTGCAAAGCATACTGCAAGCTTTCGAAATTTAGACCTTCAGTGGTCAGGTTTGGCCAGTTAGGAGGAAAAGGTTTTCTGAAAGGAGGTTTAAAATTTCCTTTGCTTGAGGATGCCTCCTCGGCTAATCTCTTCAATTCCATGACCTGATTGGAAAATTTTTGGAAATCTTTCTGGAAGATTTCCAAGTCTAAAGTTTCTAGTTGATTTTTAATTTGAGGAGGCCTAGTGAGGATTTCTATTTTCTTTTTAGATGATGAAGTTGTCTCATCTTCACTATTGAGATTGTCTTTTAAGCTTAATATATCCTTTTCAATTTGGATTTCTTCCTCAAAGGCTCCTAACAGAGTGTTCTTTTTAGACCTTTTGACCCATATGGCGATATTATTGTGTAGGGATTTAGCATAATATGCGACAATTAGACTTTCTACAGGGATTAAATCTGTAGGGATTTTATTCTTTAAGGTAAGAAATCTCTGGTTAAAATCTTTTAATTTTTCCTTACGATTAATTTTTAGACTGGAGAGCTCCATAAACAAGACTTTGGGAGATTTATCATCTCCTAACTTATATAAGAAACAGGTTTCAAATTTGTCCCAAGAGACAATGGTTTGGGTTTGTTGGGCAAAATACCATGTGGAGGCATTTCCCTCAAATGTATAAGAAAAAACTCTGCATAATACATCTTCATGCTCTACATTTCAAAGTCTAATGGCCAACATAAAAAAAATTATGTGATCCTCAACAGATTGTTTAGAATCTAGATAAAATTTGGGAAACCATTTCTCCGGGTGTTTTGGTAATGGGTGTTGAGGTCTAGGTACAACCATGACATCTTGATCGAACCAAGGTCCGATAGGATTGTTTTGGTTTTCCATGGGTGTTGGTGGTGTCGAAGACTGAGATGATTCAGACGAGGAACTGCCTTTGTCAGATGACTCTCCTCCTGAAGAATATGGAGACGACTCATGTGGGGAAGGTGGAATACCAGATCCCCCGGCTCAAAGGATAGGTTTTTCGATATGATCGGTGGTATTATGAACTAAAGGATTTGAGAGTAGACAAGTTCCTTCAAGTTGTTCTCAGATATCCGAGAAATTTGGGGGTTGATTAAGTAGCCTACCAGGTTGTATGATATGAGCTAAGGAACTATGCATCCTTATGAGTGACTGATGAACAATATCTTGGACGTCATCCCCTTGAGGGGCTGGACTCACTGGTTCAATGGGAATATCAAGATTATCGTTTTAGGTAGTTTTTGTTTCAAGTGTAACATTGTTGTCTGAGTGACTACGCATTATGATAGGGAAGCGAGTGTGTGGGGAAGGCGTCTTGCGACCTCCACATTCCATCAATTGAATTTAGGCCCTCCTTCTAGCTCCATTTGTTGACGGGAAAATTTGACATGCTGTCAACTGGAAGAATATTGTCGGACCAAGGTTGTCTAATTAACCCAAGTTGTTTGGTGTAATCTATTCTAACGGGTTTAATGGCTCTGTTAGCCAACTAAAGTCCTAAAACAAAGAAAATAAATAAACTACTTAATTATAAAACTATAATAATATATATACTTTAATCTAATTATTTACAAATGTATTAAACATAAAGCTAGATATGAACATGTCATTTATGAACAAAATAATTATAGGTTGCAAGTTTTAGTGAAAGCCTTGCAAAATCAATGTTTTGTAATTGTTCTCAAAAGTAGATAAAGAAAGTACATATGTTTGTATTTTCTGTTTGTAATCACATATCTAAGAATCACAAGTAAAACATGATTTGAAACAAAGATAGAGTGATGGTCAAAGACGATCAAATAACTTTCATGTTTCACTAATAACTAAAATGATGAAAATTAGAAGCAAATAAAGCTAGCCTATTACTAGTTTCTTAATGTGTGTATGCCTTTGTACGATGCAAAACTCCAGCTATCTCGCTGGTGAAATAAATTAGCAGAAGGCTCATACTAATGTCTCCTGGATAAATTCAATATGTCTATTTACAGCTAGGATATAAAAATAGAATAGTAGACACATATGATCCAGTGATCTTATAA
>SNQJ01S0014270.1:87192-139225 GCA_010110895.2 Picea sitchensis
TATGAGAGATAATAAAACTTTACATTAAATCATCACCATCAACCAATCATCACATAGAACCTGATAATGCTTCATGAGACTTCTTCAATTTATGAAATTATTCAATTCTTGGAGTACTCTGATCCTGTATAAAATATCACTCAATGTATTCTTTGAAACTCCTCCAATTTTCACTCCTTGAATCCTCCCCAAAAAGAGGTTATAGAAAGAATGATAGACTTTATTCAATTCTGGTCTGTTCATAAGACCCAACTTGTACAGCCTGCCCTGCACTCAATATTTAACACCCGATTCTGAAACTCGCACACAAGAAACCAAAGTCCATACTCTTTCTAATGGAAGTGTTCCCACTTCATTTGGATTCTGTATGAAGAAGTTATGACTGTTTTACCTGGAACACCTGTTTATTGACTAGCTTCAGGACTGGTCACAAATCCTATCTTCCACAGAGTGTATCTCAATAGTTATAGAGAATCAAGAGCTGAATATTTTACCAGAGGTACCTTGATATGTATTCTCAATACCATAGTGATTTCACCATCTGAATCGTTCTAGAAAAAAAATTATAGCAAAAATGGTAAGATGACCTGAAAATAACATACCTTAGAACACATCACCAAAAGACTTCATCCTCCCTTGAAATCCGGCCTTCTTTTACTTCTTATTCCCTCTGAAATTCGACTTATATCAAAATGAATGTATAGTGATATTTATTTATACCATTTATGTCACTTCATTTTAACATTAGGGCTGACTTGACACTTTCCTATTTTGTAATTATTTTCTTTAATTATCTTCAGGGCCTACATGTACTTCCTTCTTCAATTCACTTTGTCATCTTCAAAAATTCATTTCTACTCAACCATGAGGATCCACGTGATGTGCCACATACCACCAGAAACCACATGATGTATACTATCCATCCATGGGTGTTGTATCTGCATGTGCATTTTCCTTCATGTCCAAATACATTCATCAATCTTCTGGTCCAAAACCCATGACTATGGTTGTCATCAATGACAACAACCAATCTTCCAATAAGAACTCATTTATTTGGGTTTTTTTATCTCTGTAAATGAGTTGAAGATGGACCTGGAAAAAATAAAGGCGATTAAGAATTGGCCATCGCCGAAGAGTGTGTTTGAAGTTCGAATATTCCATGGTTTGGCTAGCTTCTACAGGAAATTTATCCGAAATTTCAGTGGAATTACCGCACCAATGATGGATACGGTGAAGAAAAGACATAAATCTTTTCAATGGACGGAGGAAGTAGAAAAGAGTTTTAATCTGTTGAAGAAGAAGATCACTGAGCAACCAATTTTGGTTTTGCCGAATTTTAGCAAGACATTCCAGGTCAGGTGCAACGCGAGTGGATTTTCAATTAGAGCGGTCTTGAGCCAAGGCAACAGGGCGATCGCGTACTTCAGTGAAAAACTGAATGAAGCGAAGATTAAGTAATCCACGTATGACAAGGAATTCTATGCAGTCATACAAGCGTTGAAGAAATGAAGACACTATTTGGTTCCCAAGGAGTTTGTTTTGTACAACGATAATCACACTTTACAATTCGTGACTAGATAGGAGAAGTTGAACCAAAAGCATGCTAAATGGGTTGAATTCATGATGAATTTTACTTTTGTAACTAAGCATATTTCTGGAACTGTTAACAAAGTTGTTGATGCTTTGAGCAGGAAATGTTTGCTTATGCAGGAATTCAGAGTCGAGACTTTGGGTTTTGATAACCTTAAAGAAATGTATAGGGATGATCCAGAATTCAAGGAGGTGTATGAGGCATCTGAGAATCCAATTCTCAGAGAAAGAAGCCAATGGATTGAATACATGATCCAGGATGGATTATTGTTCAGGGGATATCAACTATGTATTCTAAAATGCTCCATGAGGGAGAATTTGTTGAAGGAAAAACACAATGGAGGATTTGCCGTTCATTTCGGTCATGACAAGACATTCTCAAAGTTGAATGGCTCATATTTTTGGCTGGGGATGAGGACAGATGTGAATAAATTTGTGGATAGGTGCCAAATTTGTCAACACATGAAGGGGAAAAGGCAGAACATAGGGTTATACCAACCTTTACCCATACCTGAAAGGACGTGGGATGCAGTGAGCATGCACTTCATATTGGGACTGCCAAGGACACAAAGAGGATGTGATTCAATCTTTGTGGTAGTAAACAGATTTTCAAAGATGGCACATTTCATACCATGCCAGAAAACCAGCGACACAACTCATATTGCGAACCTGTTTTTCAAGGAAGTCGTCAGACTTCATGGCTTACCAAAGAGTAATTTTTTTTATTGAGATACCAAGTTTGTAGGACATTTCTGAAGGACCTTATGGAAGAAGTTGGGGACAAGTTTGTCTTTTAGCTTGGCATATCATCCTCAAACGGATGGGCAGATAGAAATCATGAACAAGAGCTTAGGAGATTTGTTAATGAGCTTTGTGACTGAACACAACAGTCAATGGGATCACATTCTGCCACAGGCGGAATTTTCTTACAATGATTCACTCAATAGAAGCACAGGGCAGAGTCCATTCCAGACTGTATATGGAATGAAACCAAGGGGAGTTTCTGAATTGAAAGATTCAAAACAAGCTGAATTCAAGAGTGCTAGTGTAGAGGACTTTGTAGAAGGAATGAAGGATATTCACAGCCGAATTAAGGAGCGATTGTAGAGTTCAAGTCAAGAATACAAGCAAAGAGAAGATCAACATAGGCGACAACTTCAATTTGAAGTTGGTGATTTGATTCTTACGCATTTGAGGAACGAGAGGTTCCCAAGGGAAACATATAACAAACTGAAGATGAAAAAGATTGGACCATGCAAGGTCATAAGGAAATTTGGGGCAAACACATATGAAATTGAATTACCCGATGGGATTGGAATCTCACTGATATTCAATGTTGCATATTTGTACCCTTACAGAGCTGAAGAAGCAGGAGCAGAAAATGAGCAAGAAGAATTTAAATGGACAAAACAAATGCCTGTAGCTGAAAATCCGCAGATGGAAAGCATAATTGACAAGAGGATTAGCAGAAAGACCAGGAGAAAGGAGTATTTTGAATACTTGATCAAGTGGAAGGGACATCCATTTGAAGATGCCAGTTGGGAGGATGAAGCAGTAATTCATAGGCATGGACAGACCGTGCAAGAGCTCATGAATAGGAGTTCATGAAAATTTTCAAGTGACGGAGTATGATGCAGGAGCATCGTACAAAGCCAAATCCAAAGCACGCACCTAGCCAAAGAAACAATTGGACGCATAGATGAGAAAAAGGAGAATGTTTTTATGAAAACGTTTTAAATTTTGAAATTTGAAGCATTAATGTAATAGCTAGGAAAAGGCATACTTACATTTATGTCTTGGAGATATGAATAGATCTGGAGAGATTACTCTCATCTGCCGGATGTATTAGTCATTTAAGTCTATTAATGTAAAGTAGGTAGATATGAATGTTAGATTAGACAGTTTTAAAAGCATAGGAGGGAAAACAAATATAGACACCCTCACCGTTGTATCATTATAACTTTGGATTATCATTCAGAATTCATAAGATGGAGAGATGTAATAGAGATTTGTAGAGAAGAACCCATGTACAGGATCCCTTGAGTTAATATATGAAGCTTTGACTCAACTTTCATGGTGTTATGATGTTCACTGTTTACATTTGTTAAATGGTATGTTTACAGTTGTTTTATTTATCAGTTATGCATTTGTTTCAATGATGTGTGGGGTGTAGGATTTCATGTTAAGTGTATGAAGTCTGAAGGAGAAGTAGAATGAGTTTCAATTGTTTCTCTCTCCGAGGATTATTGCAAGGAGTGCAATGGACATCCACAAGGTGTGCATTGATGAGGGTCTGAGTTTTACCTCAGAAAGCTCAGGAGAGATATCGTTGTTCTCACATTCATAGAAGTGCAGGAGAAGCACAGAGCTATGCAAGGTGTGCTCAGGATGGTTGAAGTCTTAGGACTTATCAACCAAGGGGAAATTTGAAGGACTAATGTTGCAAAGAGTGCGTAGGGACAGAGATTCAAATAGCCAGAGATTATTTGGAAGTTTGTTGCAAGGAGTGCGAGCAGGGCTCTTTCTGAAGGCTTGAGTTTGCAAGTGAAAGATCAGAAGGGATAACACCTTTGAAGTGTTCAAAGGGAGACAGAAATCAAAGTCGTCACATAGAAATTAAGTTTAGGAGGGAGGACACTCGATTGTTGGTAGAAGTCATTGAGGAGTGAGTCGAGCGGTCAAAATTATCCATGGATATTTCATGAAATTGTGAGGACCGTAGGATCCAGTGGAGCTATAAGGTGGTTAGGAGTTGGAATAACTCACCACCCTAATATCAAGAATCAACATGAGCCGTTGATATTGTTTTAATCCATGAATTTGGAGGGTAGACCAAATATCTTTGGTTTCACGAAGTCCCAAGTTGCGAGGAGCAGAGAAGGAGATCCAGGCCATTGGATCCGAGTCGCGGAAGAACCATTATATTAGAACCTCCACATGGTATCGTGCATCGGGGGTTCAGGGGTTGAAAGAGTTTCTCTTCAACCGCAGAAGTCACGAAGTGTCGAGTGCCAGGGGTTTGTGCGACATGTGGCACATTTGTTAGGTGGGGACCACGTGGTTGATAGGTAGCATAACAATACAATGCCTAGAGAAAAGTTGAAGAAGGTGGTAGGTGGTGGACACACATCGACCTTGGAAAGGGTCAACCCATCGTTGACTTATCGCGAGTCGTGGATTCGCAAAGGAGGAGAAGGAGGGCTCAACACTCCAACTCATGAAGTTGTGAGTTGTGAGGGGTGCCAGAGTTAGGCCCTAGTTGGCAGTCACTTGTAGTGGCGCTAACAAGGAGGGAGCCATACCCATATCGCATCTCAGGTATCAGAGGTTTGGAAAAGAGGAGTCGAGGGTCATCGACCCACGAACTCGCGAGTTGCAAAAAGCGCTTGCACCAAGACCTGGTTGTGGTCACATGAGGAAGTAAGGCTCGCGCCTGGTCTTAGGTTGCGCAGGGTGGGTTTTCACGAATGACCTGTGGATAAGATTCATGAGGTTTCAATAGGAATATGAGAGAGCCACTTCGGCTCGAGGAGAATTTAGAACGATCCTGTGTGAATCTCGGCCCGAGGGTTGGGGGTCTGCATCAAGTGGTATCAGAGCGGATATTGTCTATATATTTCAGGCAGAAGGAGTTAGAGGAGAAGGAGTAGTCTGATACGCATCAAGTGGTATCAAAGCCTAGAACAAATTATTTTCTTTCTATAGCAGAGAGAAGGGAGAAAATTTTACAGCCATGCCGCCAAGAAGAAGAGATAGGCTAATGCCTGATTCAATAGTGGAAAGAGAAATGCGTGAGTTACGTGCCAGACTTGATACTATGGAGACATCATAGAGGCACACAGTTGACACTGGTGATATCAGCGAAGCTGAAAGTGAAAATGAAGCTGGAAACGAAGGAGAAGAAGTTGAAGTCGAAGATTCTACAGATGAATGCCTATTCAGGGATATTGCAAGGATAGGTTCTAGAGAAAAAATGGACAGTCCAGTGTACGAAGACAACTTGGATGTTGAAGAACTTCTATAATGGATTAGATCTCTAGACAAATACTTCGACTATGAGGATGTCGAGGAAGATAATAAAGTCAAACATGTCATTACTAGACTTAAAGGGCATGCAACACTATGGTGGGATGAACTACAGGCGGACAGACGTTGTAAGGGCAAATAAAAAATCAAGAGCTAGGATAGAATGGCTGCAAAAATGAAAGCCAAATTCATACCCAGGGATTATCAAATCACTTTGTTTCGAAGGATGCAAAATTTGAGACAGAAGATGATATCAGTGAAGGAATACACTGAAGAGTTATACATGATAAACATCAGAGCAGGTCATCGAGAAAGTGATGATGAAAAAGTTGTCAGATACATGAATGGTCTGTGATAGGACATTCAAGATGAGATGAGCATGATAAACATTCAAAATGTGGAAGATGCTTATCATATGGCTCTAAAAGCTAAAGAGAAGCTGAGCCGAAAGCAAGGTGAAAGAGGCCAAGGTAGAAATCAAAGAAGAGGAAAGTCAATTACCCAAGACAGAACTTAAAAACCTAAAGAAGAGGGGAAGAAACCTCAAACTCAACCCGAGAGAGGAGGAAGCTCACAAGGAAGGCAGTATGCTAACATAAATACTTTTCCTCAAGCTAGAGGAAGAGGAAGAGGTAGAGGAGGTGAAGTGAAATTCTTTGTCTGTGGAAAAATCGGACATAAATTCTATGAGTGTCTAGATAAGAAGAAAGATGGTGGTGAAACTCACATTGTCGAAGCTCAAGGATGAAATGTTGAGGCAAAAGACATTGAGGGTGGAAAATATTTGATGATGAGGAAAGTTCTCTTGAAGCCAGAGAAGGAGGCAGAGAACCCAACCGAAAGAAAGAGTATGTTTCAGACTACTTGCAAAACAGAGGATAGGGTATGCAAGGTCATAGTGGACAGTGGTAGCACAGATAATCTCGTATCTACAGAGATGTTAGAAAAGTTGGAGCTAGAAACTGTTGCACATCCAAGCCCATGTAGAGTTTCGTGGCTACAAAAAGGACATCAGGTAAATGTCACTAAACAGTGTTTAGTTGAATTTAAAATATGAGGATATAAAGATGAAATATTATGTGATGCCATTCCCATGGATGTTTGTCATCTATTGTTGGGTAAGCCATGGCAATATGACAGAAATGTGGTTAATGTGGGAGAAAGAACACCTACACCTTGAAAAGAAGTGAAAACAGAGATGAGAAACACTGTACGTCTCATGATAGGAAGGAACTTCTTAATGAGGTTAAGAAGAAGGAAGACACAATTTATTGTGGTCAGGAAGCCTAAAATTGTTTTGACCAGTACAAGGATAAATGATCTACCAGAAGAAATTCAGGAGTTGCTGGAAGAATTTGCTGATATAGTAGTGGACGAACTACCTTGTTTGTTGCCACCCATCAGAAGTATAATCCATCATATTGATCTTATACCTGGAGGCAGTTTACCAAACAAAGCAACATATCGGTTGACACCGCAGGAAAATGAAGAAGTTAAGAGACAGGTCCAGGACTTAATGGACAAAGGATTGATTCGAGAGAGCTTGAGTCCATGAGTTGTTCTGACAATGCTCAGCCCAAAGAAAGACAGAGGCTGGAGAATGTGTACAAACTCAAGGGAAATCAATAAGATTACCATCAGATACAGATTTCCATTGCCAAGGATGGACGACTTGATGGATTGCTTGAGTGGAGCAAAGTTTTTTTCAAAGATTGATTTGAAAAGTGGGTACCATCAAATTCGAATCAGAGAAGGTGATGAATGGAAGACAACATTCAAGACAAATGAGGGGCTATATGAATGGCTTGTCATGCCATTTGGCTTAACGAATGCACCCATTACTTTCATGAGGTTGATGAACGAAGTCCTGAAGGATTTCATAGGAAAATTTGTCATTGTATGTCTTGACGATATATTAATTTTTAGCAAGATAGAAGTAGAACACTTAAAGCATCTAGTTGCAGTAATGAGGAGATTACAACAAGAAAAATTGTTGATCAATGTGAAGAAATCGTCATTTATGAGGACATAATTGTTGATACTAAGAGGGGGGTGAATCAGTATCAAGTACAATTTAAAACCTTTTTCAACCTATACTTAAACCATTCAACTATATCCAATGAGAAATGAACAATAGTATAAGAGTTACACCAATACACCACAATACACCATGCACAATATATGAGAAATAATCAATAGTTATTGTTCAAGGAGTAATGACTTCAAAGGTGGCTTCCAAATGTAAGGGAGGGATGATGAAGCCTCCAAGAGGAGATACAATCCTCAAATATCAAGAGAGTTTTTTAACTCTCCATCCTTGCCCACTTCCTTCCACTTAAGGGAATATATGAGAGATAATGGAAGCTTTACATTAAATCATCACCATCAACCAATCATCCGCATAGAACTGATAGTACTTCCTTGGAGACTTCTTCAATTTAGCAAGAATTATTCAATTCTTGGAATTACTCTGATCCTGTATAAAATATCACTCAATGTATTCTTTGAAAAATCCTCCAATTTTTACTCCTTGATCCTCCCCAAAAAAAGGTTATAAAAAATGATAAGACTTTTATTCCAGTGCAGTGCGTTCATAAGACCCAACTTGTCTGACCTGCCACCGCACTCAATGGCAACACTTGATTCTGAAACTCATATAAAAGAAACCAAAGTCCATACTCTTTCTAATGGAAGTGTTCCCACTGCACTTCATTTGGATTCTGTATGAGAAAGTTATGACTATTTTACACAGGGCACATGTTTATTGATTAGCTTCGGGACTGGTCACAAATCCTATCTCTTCCTTGATTATCTCAATAGTTATAGAGAATCAAGAGCTGAATATTTTACCAAAGGTGCCTTGATATGTATTCTAAATACAATAGTGATTTCTCATCTGAATCGTTATAAAAAAAGTTTTAGTAAAAATGGTAAGATGACACGAAAATAACATACCTTAGACACATCTATAAAGACTTCATCCTCCTTGAAATCCGGCCTTCTTTACTTCTTATTCCCTCTGAGGGAATTCGACTTATATCAAAATGAATGTATAGTGATGTTATTTATACCATTTATGTCACTTCATTTTAACATTGGGGCTGACTTGACACTTTCCTATTTTGTAATTATTTTCTTTAATTATCTTGGGCCTACATGTACTTCCTTCTTCAATTCACTTTGTCATCTTCAAAAATTCATTTCTACTCAACACTTGGGATCCATTGATGTGCCACATACCACCCGAGAAATACATGATGTATACATCCATCCATGGGTGTTTTATACTGCATGTGCATTTCTATACATGTCCAAATACATTCACATCAATCTTAAGTCCAAAACCCTTGACTATGGTTTGTCATCAATGACAACAATAATCTTCTAAGAACTCATTTATTTGGGTTTTATCTCGTAAATGGGTTGAAGATGGATCCGGAAAAGGTAAAAGCGATTAAGGATTGGCCATTGTTGAAGAGTGTGTTTGAAGTTTGAATATTCCATGGTTTGGCTAGCTTCTACGAAAATTTATCGAAATTCCCGATTAGATTACCTTTGATGATGGATCTGATTGAAGAAAAGACATAAATCTTTTCAATGGGCCAGTAGAAAAGTTTTAATGTTGAAGAAGAAGATCACGGAGTAGCTAATTTTGGTTTTGCCGAATTTTAGCAAGACATTCAATTAGGAGTTACCTGGCGAGTGGATTTTTCAATTAAATGGTCTTGAGCCAGAACCTTGGTGATGGCGTACTTCGATGAAAAGCCCAGATAGGCGAAGATTAAGTAATCCATTATGACAAAATTCTATCACTGATCCTTACAAGCGTTGAAGAAATGAAGACACTATTTGGTTCCCAAGGAGTTTGTTTTGTACAAGGATAATCACACTTTGCAATTAAGTGACTAGATAGGAGAAATTGGATCAAAAGCATACTAAATGGGTTGAATTCATGATGAATTTTACTTTTGTAACCAAGCATATTTAAGGCTGTGCTCGAAGTTGTTGATGCTTTGAAATAGGAAATGTTGCTTATCACGAGAGGTGATCCCGAGACTTTGGGTTTTGATAACCTTAAGGAAATGTATGGGATGATCGAATTCAGGAGGTGTGAGGCATGCAGAACCAATTCTGAGGAGAAAAATAATGGACTGAATACATGATCAGGATGGATTATTGTTCAAATCAAGCATGTGACCTAAAATGCTCCATGAGGAGAATTTGTTGAAGGAAAACACAATGGAGGATTTACCCCGTTCATTTCGGTCATGACAAGACATTCTCAAAGTTAGATAGCTCCTTATTTTTCAAAACAGGGGATGAGGCCAGTGTGAATAAATTTGTGGATAGGTGCCAAATTTGTCAGCACACGAAATGAAAAAGGCTGAACATAGGGTTATACCAACCTTTACCCATAACTGAAAGGCCGTGGGATCACAGTGAGCATACACTTCATATTAGGGCCCTTAAGGACACAAAGGGATGTAATTCAATCTTTGTGGTAGTCAAGCTTGATTTTTCAAAGATGGCACATTTTCATACCATACCCGAGAGAAAACCACTGACACAACTCATATTGCGAACCTGTTTTCAAAGGAAGTCGTCAGACTTCATAGCTTATAAAAGTAATTTTTATTGAGATACAAGTTTGTAGGACATTTTAAGAAGGACCTTATGGAAGAGTTGGGGACAAGTTTGTCTTTTAACGGCATATCACCCTCAAACGGATGGGCAGATAGAAATCATGAACAAGAGCTTGGGAGATTTGTTAATGAGCTTTGTGGCCAGGCCCTAGCGATTAATGGGATCACGATACGCCCGCAGTGAATTCTTACAATGAATTCCTCAATAAACCTGGTAGAGTCCATTCAGGCTATTATATGGAATGAAACCAAAGGGAGTATCTAAGTTGAGAGAATTAGAACAAAGTGAATTCATGAGTGCTAGTGCATAGGACTTTGAAGAAGGAATGAAGGATATTCACAGCCGAATTAAGGAGCGATTGTAGAGTTAAAGTCAAGAATACAAGCAAAGAGAGAGAAGATCAACATAGGCGACAACTTCAATTTGAAGTTGGTGATTTGGTCCTGGCACATTTGAGGAAGAGGTTCTCTAGGGGAACATATAACAAATGAAGATGAAAAGATTGGACCATACAAGGTCCGCATACAAAATTTAAGGGCAAACACATATGAAATTGAATTACCCAATAGGATCGGAATCTCACCAATATTCAATGTTGCATATTTATACCCTTCTGTTGAAGAAGCGGGGAGAGGAAAATGGAAACAAGAGAAGAATTTAAATGGACCGAACAAATGCACAGCAGCTGAAAATCCATCTGTGGATGGAAAGCATAATTGACAAAGAGGATTAGCAGAAGACCAGGAGAAAAGAGAATTTTGAATACTTGATCAAGTGGAAGGGACATCCATTTGAAGATGGTCTGCGATTGGGAGGATAGGCGGTAATTCATAAGCATGGATAAACCGTGCAAGAGCTCATGAATAGGAGTTCATGAGAATTTTCAAGCAATGGAGTATGATGCGAGCATCATTACAAAACCAAAGACAAAGCACGCACCTAGCCAAAGAAACAATTGGACGCATAGATGAGAAAAAGGAGAATGTTTTTATGAAAACGTTTTAAATTTTGAAATTGGAAGCATTAATGTAATAGCTAGGAAAGGCATACTTACATTTATGTCTTGGAGATATGAATAGATCACGGAGAGATTACTCTCATCACTTGAGGATGTATTAGTCATTTAAGTCTATTAATGTAAAGTAGGTAGGAGGTATAGATATTATAAGATTAGATAGTTTTAGAGCATAGGAGAGAAAACAAATATAGACACCCTCCATAGATTTGTATCATTATAACTTTGGATTATCATTCGGAGATTCATAAGATGGAGAGATGTAATAGAGATTTGTAGAGAAGAACCCATATACGGGATCCCTTGAGTTAATATATGAAGCTTTGACTCAGCTTTCATGGTGTTATGATATTCCACTGTTTATTTGTTAAATGGGTATGTTCTTACAGTTGTTTATTTATCGGTTATACATTTGTTTTCAATGATATGTGTAGGGTTTTAGGATTTCATGTTAAGTGTATGAAGTCTGAAGGAGAAGTAGAATGAGACAGTGTTTCTCTCTCCAGGGATTGTACAGAGTGCAATGGACATCCATAAAGGTGTGCAGTGATGAGGGTCTGAGTTTTACCTCAGCTTCGGGGAGAGATATAGTTGTTCTCACATTCCTTAGAAGTGCGGGGAGAAACCTGAGCTATGCAAGGGTGTACTTTCGGGATGGTTGAAGTCTTAGGACTTATCAACCAAGGGAAAAGTCGAAGGACCACTGTTGCAAAGATTGCATTAGGAATGAAGATTCAAATAGCCAGAGATTATTTGGAAGTTTGTTGCAAGGAGTCTGGCTGAGGTGGCTCTTCGAAGGCTTGAGTTTCTGATGAAAGATGGAAGGATAGCACCTTTGAAGTGTTCAAGGGAGGCAATCAAAATCGTCTCATAGAAATTAAGTTTAGGAGAGGGACCTTTCGATTGTTGGTAGAAGTCATTGAGGAGTGAATCGAGCGGTCAAAATTATCCATGGATATTTCATGAAATTGGCAAAGGGACCTTAGGATCCAGTGGAGCTATAAGGTGGTTAGGAGTTGGAATAACTCACCACCCTAATATCAAGAAGATGTGGTTGGGCATTTGTCTGGACTGGAGTATCTGAACACAGAATTTGAATTGCGAAAGGAAGCCGAGTAGAGAAGGAGATCCAGGCCATTGGATCCGAGTCGCGGAAGAACCATTATATTAGAACCTCCACATGGTATAGTACGCCCGAGAGGTTGGGACAAGAAGTTTCTCTTCAGCCTTGAAGTCACGAAGTGTCGAGTGCCAGGGGTTTGTGCGACATGTGGCACATTTGTTAGGTGGGGACCACGTGATTGATAGGTAGCATAGCAATACAACGCCTAGAGAAAAGTTGAAGAAGGTGGTAGGTGGTGGACACACATCGACCATGGAAAGATTCAACCCATCGTTGACTTATCATGAGTCGTGGATTCGCAAAGGAGGAGAAGGAGGCTCAGCATATAACTCAGCAGAAGTTGTGAGTTGTGAGGGGTGCGAGAGTTAGGCCCTAGTTGGCCGATCCCACTTGTAGTGCGGCTAACAAGGAGAACCCGCCACCATACTCGCATCCTCGGTGCCAGGTTTGGAAAGAGAATTACGAGGGTCCTTGACCCACGAACTCGCTTGAAGTTACAAAAGCGCTTACACCAAGACTGGTTGTGGTCACATGAGAGTAAGGCTGCACTTTGGTGAGGGTCTTGGGTTCTTGAGGTGGGTTTTCCTGAATGACTGTGGATAAGATTCCTTGGGATCACCAATAGGAATATGAAACCGCCCGGCTGAGGGAGAATTAAAACGATCTGTGTGAATCTAAACTAGGGTTGAGGTGCATCAAGTGGGTATCAGGCGGATGTATACATATATTTGGTAGGAAGAGGTTAGGAAGAGGTAGTCGTCACATATCAAGTGGTATCAAAGCCTAGAACAAATTTATTTTCTTTCTATAGCGGAGAGAAAATTTTACGATATGCCATGAAGAAGAAGAGATAGGCTAATGCATGATCCAACAGTGGAAGAAATGCTTGAGTTACGTGCCAGACTTGATACTATGGAGACATCAAAGAGGTGCAATGCTGATGTGGGAGATATCAGTGAATCCAAAAAAATGAAGATGATGCTAGACACGGAGAAGAAGAAGTCACAGCAGAAGATGCAGCAGATGAATGCCTATTTAGGGATATTGCAAGGATAGGTTCTAGAGAAAAATGGAGCTGATCCGATTAATACGAAGACAACTTGGATGTTGAAGAACTTCTATAATGGATTAGATCTCTAGACAAATGCACTTGACTATTAGGATATCGAGGAAGATAATAAAGTCAAACATGTCATTACTAGACTTAAAGGGCATACAACACTATAGTGGGATGAACTCTGGTGAGACCGAGGGCGTTATTGTAAGGGCAAGTAAAAAATCAAGATCTAGGATAGAATGGTTTGCAAATATGAAATCCAAGTTTATACCCGGGGATTATCAAATCACTTTGTTCAGGAGGATGTACAACCTGAGACAGAGATGGTTGATTGTGAAGGAGTACACATATGAGTTTTATAGGCTGAACATCAGGGTAGGTCGTCGAGAAAGTGATGATGAAAAAGTTGTCGGAATACATAGATAGTGTGATAGGACGAATCTAAGATGAGATGAGCATGATAAACATTCAAAATGTGGAAGATGCTTATCATATGGCTCCTAAAAAGCTAAAAAGAGAAATTTGTGCAGAAAGCAAGGTGAAAGAGGCCAGGTAGAGAAATCAAAGAGGAAAGTCAATTGCAAGGCGGAACTTAGAAACCTAAAGAGAGGGGAAGAAACCTCAGAGCTCAGCCAGAGAGGGGAGGGGCTCACAGGAGGCCGTTATGCTAACATAAATCTTTTCCTCAAGCTAGAGGGGAAGAGGAGAGGTAGAGGAGGTGAAGTGGGGGGTAACATGCGTGGAAAAATGGTTTATAAATTCCCCATGAGTGTCTAGAGAGAAAGAAAGATGGTGGTGAAACTCACATTGTGAAGCTCAAGGATGAAATGTTGAGGCAAAAGACATTGAGGGCAGAAGATCATTGATGATGGGAAAAGTTCTCTTAACACTGATGAAGAGACAACCGAAAGAAGAGTATGTTTAGGACTACTTGCAAAGCAGGAGGATAGATTATGCAAAGGTCATGAGTGGACTGATGGTAACCTGGATAATCTAAATCTGAGAGATGTTAGAAAAGTTAGACTAGAAGCTATTTACGCATCAAGCCATGCATAGGCCATTAGCTACAAAAGGACATCAGGTGAGTGTCACTAAATGGTGTTTAGTTGAATTTAAAATAGAGGGATATAAAGATGAAATATTATGTGATACCATTCCAGGATGTTTGTCATCTATTGTTGGGTAAGCCATGGCAATATGGCCGAGAAATGTGGTTAATGTGGGAGAAAGAACACCTACACCTTGAAAATTGAAACTTGAGGATGAAACAACATGCGTCTCATGATAGGAGGAACTTCTTAATGGGGTTAAAGAAGAAGGAGAGAACTACAATTTATTGTGGTGGGGAAACCTAAAAATTGTTTGACGATTACAAGGATAAATGATCTACAGAAGAGGTTCAGGAAATACTGGAAGAGTTCACTGACATAATAGCGGACGAACTACCTCGTTCATTGAAACCGATGAGGAGTGTGAGTCACAACATAGACCTCATACCAGGAGAAAATTTACCGAACAAAGCAACGTACAAGTTGACACCGCAGGAGAATGAGGAATTCAAGAGGCAGGTCAGGACTTAATGGACAAAGGATTGATTAGCGAGCTTGAGTCCATGAGTTGTTCGAACAATGCTTTCATTAAAGAAAAGGCAACATTTGGAAGTGTGTACAAACTCAGAAATCAATAAGATTACCATCGGTCTGATTTCCATTTACCAAGGATGGGCTGACTGATGGATTTAGCAGAGTGGAGCAAAGTTTTCAAAGATTGATTTGAAAAGTGGGTACCATCAAATTAGAATCGAGAGAAGGTGATGAATGGAGACAACATTCAAGACAAATGAGGGGCTATATGAATGGCTTGTGATTCCATTTGGATTATAGTACCCATTACTTTCCTTAGGAGTTGATGAGCGAAGTCACAGAAGGATTTCATAGGAAAATTTGTCATTATGTCTTGGTGATATATTAATTTTTAGCAAGATAGAAGTAGAACACTTAAAGCATCTAGTTGCAATGATGAGGAGATTACAACAAGAAAAATTGTTGATCAATGTGAAGAAATCGTCATTTATGAGGACATAGTGATACTAAGAGGGGGTGAATCAAATTATCAAGTACAGATTTAAAACCTTTTTCAACCTATACTTAAAACCATTCAACTATATCCAATGAGAAATGAACAATGGTATAAGAGTTACACAATACACCACAATACACCATGCATACAATATATGAAATAATCAATAGTTATTCAAGGTAATGACTTCCCAAGGTATCTATAGCTTCCAAATGTAAGGGAGGGATAAACCTCCAAGGAGGGAAGATACAATCCTCAATATCAGGAGAGATTTGAACTCTCCATCCTTGCCCTTCCTTCCCACTTAAGATATATGGAGGAGATAATAAAACTTTACATTAAATCATCACCATCAACCAATCATCACATAGAACGTGTAATGCTTCCACGAGACTTCTACAATAAAACTTTACATTAAATCATCACCATCAACCAATCATCACATAGAACCTGATAATGCTTCCTGAGACTTCTTCAATTTATGAAATTATTCAATTCTTGGAGTACTCTGATCCTGTATATAATATTACTCAATGTATTCTCTGAAACTCCTCCAATTTTCACTCCTTGAATCCTCCCCAAAAAGAGGTTATATAAAGAATGATAGACTTTATTCAATTCTGGTCTGTTCATAAGACCCAACTTGTACAGCCTGCCCCGCACTCAATATTTAGCACCCGATTCTAAAACTCGCACACAAGAAACCAAAGTCCGTAATATTTCCAATGGAAGTGTTCCCACTTCATTTGGATTTTGTATGAATAAGTTATGACTGTTTTACCTGGAACACCTGTTTATTGACTAGCTTCAGGACTGGTCACACATCCTATCTTCCATAGAGTGTATCTCCATAGTTATAGAGAATCAAGAGCTGAACATTTTACCAGAGGTAGCTTGATATGTATTCTCAATACCATAGTGATTTCACCATCTGAATTGTACTAGAAAAGAAATTATAGCAAAAATGGTAAGATGACCTGAAAATAACATACCTTAGAACACATCACCAAAAGACTTCATCCTCCCTTGAAATCCAGCCTTCTTTTACTTCTTATTCCCTCTAAAATTCGACTTATATCAAAATGAATGTATAATGATATTTATTTATACCATTTATGTCACTTCATTTTAACATTAGGGCCGACTTGACACTTTCTTATTTTGTAATTATTTTCTTTAATTATCTTCAGGGCCTACATGTACTTCCTTCTTCAATTCACTTTGTCATCTTCAAAAATTCATTTCTACTCAACCATGAGGATCCACGTGATGTGCCACATACCACCAGAAACAACATGATGTATACTATCCATCCATGGGTGTTGTATCTGCATGTGCATTTTCCTTCATGTCCAAATACGTTCATCAATCTTCTGGTCCAAAACCCATGACTAGGGTTGACATCAATGACAACAACCAATCTTCCAACAAGAACTCATTTATTTGGGTTTTGTTATCTCTGCAAATGAGTTGAAGATGGACCTAGAAAAAATAAAGGCGATTAAGAATTGGCCATCGCCGAAGAGTGTGTTTGAAGTTCGAATATTCCATGGTTTGGCTAGCTTCTACACGAAATTTATCCGAAATTTCAGTGGAATTACCGCACCAATGATGGATACGGTGAAGAAAAGACATAAATATTTTCACTGGACGGAGGAAGCATAAAAGAGTTTTAATCTACTGAAGAATAAGATCACTGAGCAACCAATTTTGGTTTTGCCGAATTTCAGCAAGACATTCAAGGTCAGGTGCAACGCTAGTGGATTTTCAATTAGAGCGGTCTTGAGCCAAGGCAACAGGTTGATCGCGTACTTCAGTGAAAAACTGAATGAAGCGAAGATTAAGTAATCCACGTATGACAAGGAATTCTATGCAGTCATACAAGCGTTGAAGAAGTGAAGACACTATTTGGTTCCCAAGGAGTTTGTTTTGTACAACGATAATCACACTTTACAATTCGTGACTCGATAGGAGAAGTTGAACCAAAAGCATGCTAAATGGGTTGAATTCATGATGAATTTTACTTTTGTAACCAAGCATATTTCTGTAACTGCTAACAAAGTTGTTGATGCTTTGAGCAGGAAATGTTTGCTTATGCAGGAATTCAGAGTCAAGACTTTGGGTTTTGATAACCTTAAGGAAATGTATAGGGATGATCTAGAATTCAAGGAGGTGTATGAGGCATCTGAGAATCCAATTCTCAGAGAAAGAAGCCAATGGATTGAATACATGATCCAGGATGGATTATTGTTCAGGGGAGATCAACTATGTATTCTAAAATGCTCCATGAGGGAGAATTTGTTGAAGGAAAAACACAATGGAGGATTGGCCAGTCATTTCGGTCATGACAAGACATTCTCAAAGTTGAATGGCTCATATTTTTGGCTGGGGATGAGGACAGATGTGAATAAATTTGTGGATAGGTGCCGAATTTGTCAACACACGAAGGGGAAAAGGCAGAACATAGGGTTATACCAACCTTTACCCATACCTGAAAGGCCGTGGGATGCAGTGAGCATGGATTTCATATTGGGACTGCCAAGGACACAAAGAGGATGTGATTCAATCTTTGTGGTGGTAAACAGATTTTCAAAGATGGCACATTTCATACCATGCCAGAAAACCAGTGACACGACTCATATTGCGAACCTGTTTTTCAAGGAAGTCGTCAGAATTCACGGCTTGCCAAAGAGTATTGTTTTGTATTGAGATACCAAGTTCATAGGACATTTCTGAAGGACCTTATGGAATAAGTTGGGGACAAGTTTTTCTTTTATCTTGGCATATCATCCTCAAATGGATGGGAAGACAGAAATCGTGAACAAGAGCTTGGGAGATTTGTTAATGAGATTAGTGACTGAACACAACAGTCAATGGGATCACATTCTGCCACAGGTAGAATTTTCTTACAATGATTCACTCAATAGAAGCACAGGGTAGAGTCCATTCCAGACTGTATATGGAATGAAACCAAGGGGAGTTTCTGAATTGAAAGATTCAAAACAAGTTGAATTCAGGAGTGCTAGTGTAGAGGAATTTGCAAAAGGAATGAAGGAGCTTCACAGCCGAATTAAGGAGCGATTGTAGAGTTCAAGTCAAGAATACAAGCAAAGAGAAGATCAACATAGGTGACAACTTCAATTTGAAGTTGGCGATTTGATTCTTATGCATTTGAGGAAGGAGAGGTCCCCAAGGGAAACATATAACAAACTGAAGATGAAAAAGATTGGACCATGCAAGGTCATAAGGAAATTTGGGGAAAACACATATGAAATTGAATTACCCAATGGGATTGGAATCTCACCGATATTCAATGTTGCATAGTTGTACCCTTACAGAGCTGAAGAAGCAGGAGCAGAAAATGAGCAAGAAGAAGTTAAATGGACAAAACAAATGCCTGTAGATGAAAAGCCGCAGATGGAAAGCATAATTGACAAGAGGATTAGCAGAAAGACCAGGAGAAAGGAGTATTTTGAATACTTGATCAAGTGGAAGGGACATCCAGTTGAAGATGCTAGTTGAGAGGATGAAGCAGTAATTCATAGGCATGGACAGACCGTGCAAGAGCTCATGAATAGGAGTTCATGAAAATTTTCAAGTGAGGGAGTATGATGCAGGAGCATCGTACAAATCCAAATCTGAAGCACACACCTAGCCAAAGAAACAACTGGACACATAGATGAGAAAAAGGAGAACGTTTTTATGAAAACGTTTTAAATTTTGAAATTTGAAGCATTAATGTAATAGCTAGAAAAAGGCGTACTTACATTTATTTCTTGGAGATATGAACAGATCTGGAGAGATTACTCTCATTTGCCAGATGTATTAGGCATTTAAGTCTGTTAATGTAAAGTAGGTAGATATGAATGTTAGATTAGACAATTTTAAAAGCATAGGAGGGAAAACAAATATAGACACCCTCACCCTTGTATCATTGTAACTTTGGATTATCATTCAGAATTCATAAGCTGGAGAGATGTAATAGAGAGTTGTAGAGAATAACCCATGTACAGGATCCCTTGAGTTAATATATGAAGCTTTGACTCAACTTTCATGGTGTTATGATGTTCACTGTTTACATTTGTTAAATGGTATGTTTACAGTTGTTTTATTTCTCAGTTATGCATTTGTTTCAATGCTATGTGGGGTGTAGGATTTCATGTTAAGTGTATGAAGTCTGAAGGAGAAGTAGAATGAGTTTCAATTGTTTCTCTCTCTGAGGATTATTGCAAGGAGTGCAGTGGACATCCGCAAGGTGTGCGTTGACAAGGGTCTGAGTTTTACATCAGAAAGCTCAGGAGAGATATCATTGTTCTCACATCTGCAGAAGTGCAGGAGAAGCACAGTGCTATGCAAGGTGTGGGTACGCTATTTGAAGTCTTAGAACTTATAAAACAAGGGGAAAGTTGAAGGACTATTGTTGCAAAGAGTGCATAGGGACAAAGATTCAAATAGCCAGAGATTATTTGGAAGTTTGTTGCAAGGAGTGCGAGCAGGGATCTTTCTGAAGGCTTGAGTTTGAAAGTGAAAGATCAGGAGGGATAACACCTTTGAAGTGTTGAAAGGGAGACAGAAATCAAAGCCATTGCATATAAATTAAGTTCAGGAGGGAGGACACTCGGTTGTCGGTAGAAATCATTGAGGAGTAAGTCGGGCGGACAAAATTCTCCGTGGAGAATTCACAAAATCGCGAGGACTGTAGGATCCAGTGGAGCTGTAAGGTGGTTAGGAGTTGGAAGAACTCACCACCCTAATATCAAGAATCAACGTGAGTATTTGATCTCATTTCAACCCACGTCATTGGATCATCTCACAAATTCGGGGTTCGTGATTTTGGAGGGCAGACCAAATATCTTTGGTTTCGTGAAGTCCCGAGTTGGGAGGAGCAGAGAAGGAGATCCTAGCCATTGGATCTGATCCATGGGAGAACCGTTGGATCAGAAACTCCATGTGGTATCGTGCATCGGGAGTTCCAGGGTTGAAAGAGTTTCTCTTGAACTGTAGAAGTCGCGAAGTGCTGAGCGTCGGGGGTTTGTGTGAGACGTGGCACATACGTTAGGTGGGTATCATGTGGTTGACAGGTGGCGTAACAATAAAATTCCCAGAGAAAAGTGGAAGCAGGTGATAGGTGGTTGACACACATCGAACTTGGAAAGGGTAAACCCATCATTAACTTATTGTGAGTCGCAAATTTGCAAAGGAGGAGCAAGAGGGCTCAACACTCCAACTCGCGAAGTTGAGAGTTGCAAGGGGTGCCAGAGTTAGGCCCTAGCCGACGATCGCTTGTAGTGGCGCTAATAAGGAGGGAGCCATACTTGTATCGCATCTCAGGTATTGGAGGTTTGGAAAAGAGGAGTCGAGGGTCATCGACCCATGAACTCGTGAGTTGCAAAAAGCGCTTGCACTAAGACCTGGTTGTGGTCACATGAGGAAGTAAGGCTCGCGCCTGGTATTAGGTTGCACGGGGTAGGTTTTCATGAAGGACCTGTGGATCAGATTCACGAGGTTCCAATAGGAATCTGAAAGAGCCACTTCAGCTCGAGGAGAATCTAGAATGATCTTGTGTGGATCTCAGCCTGAGGGTCGGAGGTCTGCATCAATTGATCTTGTCTGGAAATCCAAATCTCAGAGAGATTCCAAGAAAAGTGATAAGGAGTATGGCCTCCCTTAAGATTTTGATTTTGAATGGGACGTCCCTCCGTTCATTGCCTGAGAGCATGGGTTGTTTGAAACAGTTGGTATGCCTCTTATTAGCAGGGGTGCCCATTACTGGGCTGCCTGCGTCACTTACAGATCTGGTAAACCTGGAAGTCCTTCAACTTGGTGGGTCAAAAATCACAGAATTGCCATTGGACATTCATAGGCTAAGATCCTTCAGGCATTTAGGTATTGAGAGTTGTGAAGATTTACAGTCTCTGCCTTTGAAAATCTCACTGCTTACCTCTTTGCAATACTTACCAATGGATGACTGCAGTCGTGTGTGGGCAAAACTCAGACAGGGAAAAAACCCTAAAATGGTGGCTTCTATTAATTATATGTGCACTCTAACACAACTAAATAAGTTACACCTAGGTAACAATTGAGAAATCATTAGTGAGGGGATAATGGGGAGTATGGATCAAATAGAGACACTCCAATTGAGATTCACAGCACTGGAAAATTTACCAAATGACTTCTTCAATATGTCTAAGATAAAAAGGCTTTTGTTAAAATGTCCTTGTGTGGTTAAAATATTTCAAAATTTGACCGGGCTTAAGTTGGAGAGTTGTAACAAGTTAGAGGAACTTCCATATTTACATAAATTTAAGAATTTAAGAAAATTAGAAATCATAAATTGTTTTAGAATAAAGAAGTTTTCTAAAGCATTTGGTGAAAAGGGGGCATTTTTATTATTGGAAATATTTTCAATAATATTTTTGAAGAACTTAGAAGAATTACCAGTGGTGAAGGAATGTGCAATGTATTCACTTTAGATATTCACCATCATGTTATGTGAAGAATTAATAATATTCCCAAAAAGTTTTTTGAATATTAAAAGACTTAAAAAAATAAGACTATGGGGTTGTTCAATGGTGCTCCAAAATTTAGAGAAAATCAAGAGAGAAAACAAAACAATAGAAGTAGTAACAAAGACTATAACCGACGTTAGAAATATTTTAGAAAGATGGATTCAAGTGGAAAATATAAGAAAACATTACTTTTATGGTGAATTTTGGTGTAATGAGTTTTCTCTTTTCTTACAAGAGATTGGGGAGAGGAAAGGGTTCATATTCATCAAAACTTTAGGGTTATGTAATTTTTACATAGAGTCAATTTAGACTTCCAAATTTTCACCACATATGCATTAACATGTTCTTTATCTGCATATTTCTTCTCGATGTATGATGTGTTCAAAATAGTGTCATCAAGTTTCAAGGTGTCCAAAATAGATCATTTTAAACTTAATTGAATATAGTAGAAATTCATTACTAACTTGTCATAAGGTGGATGCGACTTAAAGTGGAATTTAAAATTTGAAATGGTTGATAATTGAATATAGTAGAAATTCATTACTAACTTGTCATAACGTGGATGCGACTTATGGAATTTAAAATTTGAAATATTCACATTAATGTAAAACACATTTTTTGTGACAAATAATTTAAAAAAAATATAAATATTATTTTAATATAATGCATTTGACAATCATGACATTGAGATGAAAATGACATGCACATAAAGATACTTTCATTTCTATCATAATTATTGGACCTTTCTCAACTTATGGATCCTCTCCATATTTCCTTAAATTTGATTGACTGAAATATTTGATAAAACAAAAAGTGAGAAATTTTTAATATATTTCAATTTGATGTCATGTGCTTCTATATTTCACTTTGTGTTAAGAATATTTTTTATTTTATTTTTATTTTCATTTTAATTTTCCATATCACTGTGAAGTATTTTAATACAATTATAAACTAAGGGTTATATGATGTATCATTTTTGGGATAATCAGTGTACAATAAGTTGTTAATAGAAGATCCATATAGTATTAATTAATGGACTTGTTTAATCATAAAAAAAATATCGAGCTTAGAGGCACTCTATAGCCTAGTATGGGAGAGATGTTTATGTTAATATTTTGCACTTATAGATATGGGGTTTACATGGATCGATACTAGTTGTAATCACATTTATATAGCTTACTATTCCATTTACAAAACCTTAACAAGTATTATATCTTATAAATTATTATTCTATGACACTCCACCTATCATCACCCATTATCATAGACATAAGAAGCTAGTATGATTAGGAAAGAACATTGAGACTTGTATATATAGAGGAAGAATGGTCAATGATTGTTCCAATAGAGAGAGAAAATATAACAACTAGAAATGAAAAAAATTACAAATCAATAAGAGTAGCAATTGAGATTAGGCATGAATGGAATAATAATAATTTTTTTTAAGGTAGAATGAAAGAGGTGATAAAAGGTATTTGGTAGATAAGGGAAAAATTAAACAGTTAAAAGAGGTAACCATTAAGATTAGATATTGGAGGAAGGAGAAATAGTGATAAAAGGTAAAGCATAGTCAAGAAATGGTACTACGACTGTCACATGGTAATAAGGAGGGATGAGAAATAAATAAAAATATTATGGTAAAATTCATTGAGATTCACAGAAATATATTAAAAGGGTGATAGAGATGAAGTAATTAAAAGGATGAGATCGAGGTCATCAAAATTTTGAAGAGATTAGTTGTGGCAGTTTAATGATTAAAGTTAAAGGATTAAAGTAATTGAATAAGGGTGAGATTTATAATCAAGTTATTATGAGATAATAATAGAAAACAAAAAAAAATGAAAATAATTTTGAGCCAAATCCAAGGGATTTTAATAACTAAGAGAGAAATTTAAAATCTACTATTGAAAATAATTAGGGTAACGCAAATAGGTTAACTTGCAAATACAGTGAGATAAGTGAAAATAGGGATGAAGAAAAGAAAAGATGTAGAAAAAGGACAAGTTGGATGCGAGGACACAAAATCGACGATTCAAAAAGGATGAGAAAAAAATAGAAAAACACAAAGAGAGGAAGCCTAATGGTCAAGGAAATTAATGGTGGGATTCTAGGATTGTCTAAGTTTGTAGCCATCTTCATGATTAAATTTATTAGGATGTTTTTTGATTTCAAGGGCTTCATGAATGAGGCAGGAGGAGTGATGAGGGGAAGAGGCTATGATTTTCATTTGGTCAAATAAAATAAGGTGCTTGGATTTGAAAGTGTATTCGATGATAGTTGGATGTTTGGTTGTAGGTGGTTAAGGTGATTGAAGAAAATGGTTAGGTTGGTAATGTGAGGCCATATGAAAAACGTGTCATCTACAAATTGAAACCAATATTTGGGTTTGAGATGGAAGTTGCTTAAGGCTAATATTCAAAATGTTCCATAAAAATATTGGCCACCACTGGGGATAAAGATGATCCCACAGCTGTACCTTCAGTTTTTTCATAGAAAACCCCATTAAAGGTGAAGAAGGTAGAAGAGAGATAGATTTTGATAAGGTAAAGAGTTTTGGGGTCTACCAATTTAGATATTATGGCTTCAATGATAGGAATTTTGGTGAACAAAGACACCACATCAAATTTGATCATAAGGTCATCATCATCAAGGTGAAGATTTTTGGTTTGATGAATGAAATCAATAGAATATTTAATAAAGGATGAGTTTTTTCCAATGAAGGATTGGATCTTTTCAGTAAGAAAACAAGCAAGGGCATGAGTGGAGGGCTCCTATGGCGCTTACTATAGGTATGAGAGGAATATCTTTTTTTTTTGTATTTTGGGTAGCCCATAAATCATGGGGGTTTGAGGGTTATGAGGAATGAGGCACTTTTGGATGCTAGGATCAAGGCAAGAAGATTTGATGGCTTTGGTAACAATGGTGGTTATGGTATTAACTATGTTTTTAGGGACATATTTATAAGCAGAGGTTGAAAGAAGGTCGATCATTTTGGCATCATAATTCGAAGTATTCATAATGAAAATATCATTTCCTTTATCAACTTTGAGACCAATGATGGCAGGGTTGTCATTACGGTGATGAATAAAATCTTGTTTCTATTTAGTAAGTTTTGGTTTACGGGGCCTGGAACACCGAAGGATTCGTTCACATTACTTATTAATTTATCCAGCTTCATGAGCTCAAAGGTTGTGGGTAAAGGATTCAATGGAGAAGATAATGTCCTCCATGGGGATACATCTAGGTGTTAGGGTGAAATTAAACCCTTTTTCAAGAGGTTGGTGGGTCCAGAGTAATAGAAGATAAATTTATAACAATATTGGTACTAAAAGGAGGGGAGGGATGAGAGAGAAAAATGCTATTAGAGGTAGTGTGATCTTTCAAGGAAGGAGAATCGAGTGAGAGAGAAATGTTAAGCACCAAGGAATCAAATTCGGTCTTTTGGGGTTGACACTTATTATCGCACAAAATGTAGGTTGGGAAAATCCCGAGCCAATCCACAAGATGTTTATAACAGTGGGAGAGTTTACTCACTGTCACCTCAGTTAAACCCTCCCCTCGCTTTAGTGAAGGAAGAATCCAACACAAGGGGGGAGTCACGAGTGACCCTAGGGGGAAATGAGATGAAAAGTGATATGTTGGAAATGAGTCCCTTATATTTCAAGATACTAAGTGGAATATATATTGGAAATGAGTCTCAGAAGTGTTTAATAGTTTCCAAGAAATTTGAGTACCTACAGAAGATGATAGTACCTTCCCAAGACACAAGAAAAGCCAATTGTACGAGCTATATGTTAGGTGGACAAGAAAGTTAATCTTTTTGTCCCTATTTTCAGCAGTAAAAAAAGATATATATCAATGAACAAATTATTATTAGAGATTCTAAACAAGATTCTAAAGTCAAGTAAATTATGGCAAGAGATAAACTAATAAGCACAAGTACAAATCGAGTATAAAGGCATAAACTTTAGAATAAATGTAAGGATGTTATAAACAAGTATTGTAGAGATATATTTTCATCCTTATGGATGTAGCTAACAATTTTTTACATCAGAAAAATAAGCCAACAAAACTTGTCAAAAATACACCCAAAAGATGCGCTAGGACTAGTAGATTATGCTGGCAAATTATTAGCAATTTTTGATAGTTGAAATGTGAGTTATAAGTAAGAAAAAGAAATATTTGATGCATCTCTAATGTCTGTAGATTTTAATTATTTATATCTCTAATAATACCAAGCTAATCAAGACACCTTAGGGTCCTTAACAAGCTCTTCAAATGTATAAATGTTTCCCACTTGATGAAGATCGATATCTCACTAAATCATGTTTACCAAGGAAAAACATTTACTCCTCCAATGAAAAATTCAGATTAGTGACTTTAAAATATGAATGAAGGGAGTCTTAGAAGTATGAGTTAGATCAAAAAAATACCTAGGGGTGTAAATCCTTTTACTCCCTATGGCATGAGAATCAAACTAGGGTAAATCTTGGAGGATGTACACTCATACTTCTCCTATCAACCCTTCCCAAAAGTGACTTATAAACTTAGAAAATAAGATGAATATTAATGGAGGGTGTATAAAACATACTCCTAGGGTTTCAACCAAAAATTACTAAGAAAAAGAAATAAATAACTGACAAATGCAAAGTTTCCTTACCAATTCCAAGAGAGAGAGAGAGATCAAACCCTAGTTCACCAAGAAAATTTCCATCCAAGAGGGGTGCACCAATTTATCTCAAGAATTCACCAAGAAATATCACCAAGAAGCATTTGCACAAGAGAGAGATACCAAAAATGCCCAAGAGGGCACAAATTTCAGCCGATATGTCTTCTCAGAATGGGAGACCTGTGATGAAAATGAAATAAAGATGATCTGTATTTATACAAATCCTCTAAAACATAGTTTGTCCACATTCAAAGGGTAAACCAAAATATAAGGGGAAAACAACACGTACTCTTTCCCCTTTTCCAAAATAACATGTTTTAATTCATAATTTGGACATAAGATAAACCCTAGAGACATGATGTCACCCTCTTGGGGAAACTCTTTGGCATTTTTAGGTCAATTTGTTGGGTTGGAGATGAGTGAAATAGGCCTCCTAAGGCCACATGTATTCAAGTTAATCATATCCTCCATTATCCAAGGGCTCCCTCCCTCAAAACATGCCAACACCACCAAACCCTAGCCCTAGGGTGACGTCAAACCCTTTAAAGGTGACATTTTATCCTGCAACGAAAAGTTGTTTGGATTGAAAGGGATAAGTTAGATCCTCCAAGGTGTCATATAAATCCAAAGGAATATCATAATCGTCCAATGTGTGGGCCCTGGTATCCAACCTATGGGATTCAAACCCCAAGGAAGCCCAAGCTAGGATTGTTCCTCCAAATTTGTCCACCAACTAGATCCTGCAAAGACAATGAATACACCCTCCAAGGATCTCAATTCAAATGCATCATGATGAGTAAATAAAATCAATAAAATATCCATTTAAGCATGTACATCGAAACTACTTCATCAAAATAAACAATTTCTCAAAGACCCTATGCAATTTTCCAAGTTTAGGTACAAGAGGGTTGACAAAGCGACCTATTGGGTGAATTGTACTGCAAGTTTAGGAGTGTTTCCCAAGTGTAACTTTCTATAAGTCATGTGGATGAGGTGACATGGATGGGGGTAATACTTTTGGTCATGGGGTACATGAAATAAAAGGGGTTGTAGTGTCTCATTTATCGGTGCCTTTGTAGAGGGTGTGTTGCACTTTCATTTTCAATAAAACTATTTTCCAAGCCCATTTATTTCCTTTTATTCTTTTAATATGTTTCTAGGTTTAAGCCAAGGCGGGGCTTCTACCTAAGCATGAAAAAAAGTGCCCATATTGACTCTACCCTAGTCACATCATGCTTACCCAAGTGGAAAACATGTGTGGGGCTTCTACCTAAGAATTAAAAACATCTCCCACACATGTGCCACCTTGGTTGGCATTTTGTAATAATTATTTTTCACGGGTCCCATCAGTTTTTTATGAGAGACGTTGCATTTTCCTCTGGATCCATGGGAGATCATCTAGAAGGATAGTGATTGGATTTTTTATTTTTCTAGCTACAATCCTGTGTTCCTTCAGCCCCTTCTTCCCATGAAATGATGGACAACCCCTTCTTGGGTCAGTACACCTGAAAATCCCAAAAGATGAGGAGATTAGGGGATGAAACATGGAAAGTGACAAGTATGTTCAGGAATGGCATGATGACTCATTAATAGGAACCCCCAATATAAAACCTATCCCCGAGGTGAGCCACTTACTAGGGTGAAATATCAACCACCAAAGTGAAACAAGGAAAAGAGCATAATGTCCAAGCAAATGTTACATAATCAAAAGTAGTTTAAAATGAAACAAACTTGAATGCCTCAAATATTAAAATGGCACTCACCATAATACGTAGCTTGTACCTCATGGAAAAAGACCCAATGTATTATGGAAGCCAGCTGATGTGGTGGATACTGTCGCGATGAACCTAGAAATGTGGTGATGAGGTGGGTCTTTGTCTATGCAAGTGGACATTGTTGTCTAGGATGTCTCTCAGTACTCCATGTCTACAACCTGAGGGCCTCGAGACATCATATTCTTAGTTATCCCTAGGAGTTATGGATAAAATATGGCTCCTACTTGGGGACATGTACTCATCGTAGTGTTCATACGAAAGTAACATTTCCCAGTGGATCTGTGCCTACACTGGAACATAAAACCATAAAATCCAGCGTGGTTTTATCACCCTTCGTCCATATATATCAAAAACAAAATTACAACTAATCTAGAAAATAAAATTTTGGAATTTTTCAAAAATCTATAATCTAAAAATGAAATGAATATGAAAGTAGAGAAAAATGAAATATTAAATGCAGCTAGGCCATGATAAATCAAGATGTAAATCCAGGAAATCAAATGACCTACCTACTTACCTGGGCCCTGAAGAAGTCAATTTACACCTTGGAAATAATGTTTGAGTAGGGATCTATTTACCAGTAATGGAATCCTCCTCCCTTCTTCCGTGGATAAATGAAAATAATTTGGCCCATATATTTCCTCTGTTTTGTAGGGGGCCAACCAAAGACTGTCAAACTTTTGATGCATTCTGGGTTTTTCTCTCCTCTTGCCCCACATTAAGACTTATTCCCCCTTCTTGAAATATCTTTTCCTTGCTCTACGATCAAAAGTCCCTTTTACCTTTTCTTGGTTCTTTTCCATTTGATCAAAGGCCATTCTTCAAGTTTCATCTAATTCCATAAGTTGATCAATTTGCCCCTACAATGCTTCTTTATTTGTGGAAAACTGTTGGGCTATTTGTAGTGTTGGAATATGGATTTTTATAGATAGGCGTGCTTATAACCTGTAAACTAACTAAAAGGGGGTTTTCCTGGAAAAGGTGTTAGTAGTTGTGTGGTCTGACCACAAGCCATTCTTAATCTTTCTATCCCAATTTCTCTTTTTTTCCCCAACAATTTTCTTTACAATATTCGTGATGTTTTTTGTTGTTGGATTCCACTAATCCATTTCCTTGAGGATAATAATTTGAGGAGTGTGAAAAAATGATCCCATACTTAAAAAAAAACTCATTGAGTGCCTTTGAGCTAAAATATTTGGTGTTATCTATGGTTATTTAGGAATGAACATCGAATCTAGTCATAATTTGTTTCTCAAGGAACTTCGTCACAACCTATTTTGTTTCTTTCTTTGTTAAGATAGCTTCCACCCATCTAGTGAAGTAGTAAGTGATGGCCAAAACCCATCGATAGCCATTACTAGATTTTTCCTTGAACTTGTCAATGAAATCCAATCCCCATTGCTGAAAGGGTGCTTCTATTATGATTGGATTAAGTGGAAGGGAAGAGAGGCATTGTTTGCTAAAAAAGAATTGACACGATTGACAAGATTTGATGTACTGATCTGTGTCAGAGAAAATAGTGGGTCAATAATATCCCAACTTTAATATCTTATGGGAAGTAGTGTGTGCTGCATAATGGCCTCCATGGTACCCTAAATGAAGGTCAACCATTAACGTTTCATCTTCTTCCTTATTCACACACCTGAGGATCACCCCATTACGTTTCCTCCATCCAAGACCATCTTTTGTTAAGAAATAATTCATATCTTTGAGCCTTAGGGATCTCCTCTTGTGATCTACCAAATGATTAGGGAATGTGAGGTTCTTCAAGTAATAAATGATATTTGAATACCACTCTTTGATCTCAATTTCTCTTACAACAATGTTGATTTGTTCCTTCTCTCCCATCTTGATGGCTTCATGATTTCTTTCTATCAACATCTTATCCAACCCTTGGTATTTGATTATATTGGATGGTTTGATCTCCAAATCATATTATTGTATCTGTGAAACCCATTTTCCTCTTGATCCAAGACAATATTGTTGTGATAAAACATATTTTATAGTGGGGCAAGGGACAAAATCTTTGATCTTGTTGTATCACACATAAGTTTGAAAATGCTTAAGAGAATTGACTAGAGTGTAGGCCTATTTTTTCGTAATTGTGTAATTAAGCTCTGAGCCCCTAAGTTTCTTTCTCATGAAGGTAATCAATTGTTCATCACCCTAATCTTTTTTTGCAACAAAACTCCTAAAATGGTGTCCTTTGAAGCGAAAAAGAATATGATGAATTCCTTAGCAAAATTTGGACTGACTAGGACTAGTGAGATAGTTATTGCTTCCTCGATACGTTAGAAATCTAACTTACCATCATTGTCCCACTCAAAAATGGGAATCATTATTTAATAATCTATTAATTGGTTTAACAATTTCAACGAAGTTCAAAATGAACCTCCTTATGAAGTTAATTTGGACAAAGAAAGACCACAATGCTTTCTTGTCTTTAGGGAGATGGATCTTTTTGATAGCTTCAATCCTGGTAGGGTCTATTAAGATTTTTTGTTTAGAAATAATATGACCCAATAACTTGCCTTTATCCACACCAAAAATTGATTTCTTAGGGTTCATAGAAATGCCATATTCTCCGCACCTTTGGAAAATCATTCTTAAGTGATGGATGTGCTGATCCCATTTCTTGGAGATAATGATTAGATAATACTAGTAAATATCTATAATTTTCTTGATCAAATCCATGAAAGAATAATCCACGGCATGCTGGAAAGAAGTCCTTGCGTTGGTTAATCCAAAGGGCATTCTAAAATACTTATAAGTTCCCCAAGGGGTGGTGAGGGTAGTTTTTAGTTGGTCATCATTCTTTACCAACACCTAATTATATCCTGAGAAACCATCAAGCATGGAAACCATCTCTGCTTCAGCGACCCGTTGCAGAAGGTACTCCATGTTTGATAGAGGGTAGTTATCTTTAAGAGAAACTTGGTTCAAATTTATGAAATCAATGCATATCCTGATATCACCAGTATTTTTCTTGATAATGACTGGATTAGATAGTGGTGAAAGTAGTTTTTAGTTGGTCATTGTCCTTTACCAACACCTAATTATATTCTAAGAAACCATCAAGCATGGAAATCATCTCTACTTCGGTGACCCATTGCAAAAGATACTCTATATTTGGTAGAGGGTAGTTATCTTTAAGCGAAGCCTAGTTCAAATTTATGAAATCAACGCATATCCTGATATCACCAATCTTTTTCCTGATTATGACTGGATTAGATACCCAAGATGAGTACCTGATAGGATCAATTATTCTTTCCTCAAACATTTTTTACAACTCCTTTTGGACTCATGGGGAAAATTTTGAGTTCATTTTCATGAGCTTATGTCTAAAGGGTTTTGTTCCTTCCTTAAGGGGGATATCATGTTGTATGATGTCCTCTTGGTAATCCTTCAGGTATTCATAAGTCCAAGAGAAAAAATCCTTAAATTATCTTATGAGGGAAACAAAATTTTCCATTTCATCAGGCATTGTTCCCTTTCCAAACTTGACCATCTTTGGGGATTCCTCGGTGCCAATATTGAATTCAATGACCTCGTCATCGATTTTCCTTGACGACTTCCCCTTATACATGTAATTGTGATAAAAAAGTATCTCCACAGGGATGACACCTTTAGGTAAGGGTCCTTCAGATAAACCAATGATTTCAATATTTTCCTTTTTCGTCAACAAGTTTATATGGGCTTCCGAGAATTCACCTTCATTCTAGAGAAAATGTAGAATATGGTTTTCATTATCAAAAACCTACCATTGTTCCAAGTTATCAAGTAGCGAAGGTATGAAATTTACTTCCACTTTATAGAGACCGATTTCTTTGAAAAATTTAATGTAGAAGAGGAAACGACAAGGTTTTCTTCCAAATGATTATCTTCCCTAGGGATGAATTCAATAAAAAAGTTATCAAACTTCTTCATGGCATCCCATATGACATATCTGTAGTGTTTCAACCTTGGGTTCTTAGCAGTGGATTTCTTGTTAACCTTTGAGATGATCAAGTCTGAGTATCCTCTTACATGCAGGGACTTGATGTTCATATCAATGGAAAGATTCATTCCTGGGAAAAGGGCTTCATACTAAACTCAATACTATACGAGAATAGGGTAGTATCATTGTTTGATGATCTCAAGACTATTCCTGCACTCAAGCACGAGCTTGAGTGTGCACCATCAAAGTCTAAGACCCAAGATCCTTCCTTATTTTCTTCATCAAGGAATATGCATTTTTCTAAAATTAAAGTGTTCAATCCCCTCATCCAGAACCTGATGGGCTATGTTGACATGATTATAAAATCTTCCCTTTTGTTCTCATTAGGGAAAAAAAAAATTCTCCTCACATTTGATGAAACCAATTTCCTTTTCTCTATGTGTCTTTGTTAGAACTTGTTGAATATGTTGAAAACAAATTATTCATCCTGTTAAATCCTCAAATATTTTTTTCAAATTTTTGTTATTTGGTGATAGGAAGGTCATTTGATGACAAAATGTTAATATTTTTGAGTTAAGTGTCCTTAAGATATGTCTTAGACTTGCCTTTTTGAGAAGAAAAAGAGTATGTACTTTCATTAGAAAAAAAATCAAGTTTTCACTTTCGGTGGCTAAGGGCCACTTCTTGAGGCACTTCTAGCCACCAAAACCAGATCTTTCGATAGCTTACCCTCCATTATTTTCTACCTCTAAGCCACCGAAAGCGCATAAATTAGCAGAATGGTCATATTTTTTCCCAGATCACTAATTTTTGTTTCCAGATCACTTGTGGATGGTTTCTAATGAAAGATAAGAATTAAAAGGATACAAATCATCATCCTTTTCCAGTTTTTGAGGTAGATGATAAAGTAGAAGATCAAGTGGCCTTTCTCTTTTTGGTCAAGAATTACTCATCTTTCATAGAAGGATATCGAAGTACTTTTTCATCACACTACAAGATATTGAAGAATATGAATATTGTTGGATCTTTTAAAGACTACTAAATATATTATTCAACATCTATATCATCACCAAAGGTTTCATTTCACCATCAAGAGAAAGATTGCAAAGTTTTTCTTGAAGACAAAGGTATTTGTTTTAAAGGTTTTTTCTATGTGAAGAGGTATTGGCAGTAGGTGATTGACTTTCAAATGGAGAGAGACTACTTCATTAACGTCATTTAATAGAGATAATAACTTGAAGGTGTTATTATGGGTTGTTATGAGGAAAAACCTAGTAAATCGTTAATACACAGAAATCTGCAATACTCAATTTTCATATCAGCTAGAGTTTTAATTGGTTGAGGTGGTCAAAGGTACATATGCTCAATAGTGATAGTATGGTATAGAATTTACTTGAAAGTGCATATATCATGATTCCAAGAAGAAATCTAAGATACATTGTATACTTGGCCAAAGTTATATGAAGTGATATATCGCATAGACCCAAAATTTTGTACAAGGAGGAAAGTCAGATTTGACTTCCTTTCAAATTCGACCTTGATGGAATGTTTTTGGGGATCATATGGATTCATATCATTTAATATCACTTCTTTTGTCACCATCTAGTGCAGGTGGCACTCAATCTGGGTGGTTTGGTCAAAGTGGGAAACAAACCCTAGTTTGTAGGGACATGGGTCATTTTTCAGTTTTAGAAGATCAAAATGACTAGTTTTATTAAATGAACTCCTAGAAACATCTTGAAATTGTGTTTTGATGTTTTTAAAAGAAGAGGGTTGAATTATTTATGGAGGATATCAAGGAGACAAGTCATCACTTTGACCTATTTTTCAGCAAGAAGACACAAAAAATTCTGCAATTTCCTGTTATAGTCATCAACTTGGGAAAGAGAGTATGATGAGATGGAAAGGTAATTTTGGAAAAAGAGAGAGGAATTTCACAAGAACGGGATTCTCTTAAATAACCTCTCTCATTTTTCCAATATATATTTTTATTTGGAAAATATAAGTGAATCTTTGAGCCTCCTTTTCCATAAATTTGGCAATTTGTATTTTCGAGTTAGCACATGATTTCGGATTTGAATTGGATATCTTCAACAAACTAAATATAGATGAAGAAGATATGATAATAATGTAATTTCGTTATAAATAGAACCAAAGAGAAGATCAATAGAGGGAGGATTTTCAACTTTGAGGGCTGGACTGGACTCCTTGTATATCAGATATCTTTGAGTATATTTTGGAATAATTGCTTCTTTCACCATGAATGTTCAAACTTCCATCTCTTGTTTATTTTTGTACCTATGGATGAATATTACATTCATTTTCTATGTTTATATAATGGTAGATAATATTTATCTTATCTCTTGATTGGTAGACTAGACCTATATGTGTTCTTCTTATTGTAACTAGCCTTTCACTATGCTTTTAGTGTATGTGATCTTGCTGGTATTTTAAGTTTTTCTCATGATTCACTTTGTTAAAATTGCTGAGCAATTATAGTTGAGAGACTTATATATATAATTATGTTCATGTATATCTATTATGATTGAGTTCATGATCAAGTCATTCAACTTGATCCACCTTCATACCTTTATTTTAAACATTTGGTTAAGTTACCAAGATTACACCCTTTTACAGTCAGGAAGTGATTCTTGGAGAGATAACAAATTGGCACCATTGCCGGGGAACGAAAGTGAAGCTAGTTTCCCTCAGAAGAACGAATTAGATCTGAATTTTGATGGCAGACAAAAGGAGGAAATAGAATTGACTGTACCATCTACCTAGAGACTCCATGATTAAAGACTCCAATGGGGAGGATCCGATTGACAGAGGATGAAGAGGTTGAATTTCAAATCCAGGTATCAGTTCATTAGTCTGCTTCATGAAATGTTGTTGTTCTTTATTATCTCTTTCATGTTGTTCCATTTGCATGTAAAGAGAATCATTTTATGTTTTTTATATTCAGAAAATCATCATCCTTCTTATATATATCCAACCTTAAAACAGGAAAGCTTGCAGCCTACCTATATTGTAGAAGTAGATTCAATAGATTTACCTTAGCTCATTTGTAAAAATGATCACTGTATTCAAATTCCTTCTGAATCTGATCATCCAGGTAACTTTGAAGAAATTAAGATTGATTCAAGATCCTGTCAGATCTAAGCTCCTTTTTCCATAACTTCTGAACCTTGTCAACAAGTTGCTATCCCTCATGATCAACCCACAACCTTTCAAATTAAAATCAGGATGAAGATGTTTGAACCTTTAAATTTTCCCTTTCTTCTTCATCCTTATCTTATTGACTACTTTGAGTATCTTCCTTGGTTTTTTGCAGAGGATCATATCACAACTGAGAATCATCTGGGGTCTTTTGATAATTTTGTTGATCAATTAAAGATTGTTCATGGTGATGTGATTATGAGATTGTTCTCTAAGTCTTTATTTAGAGATGTTGCAATATGGTTTAAGGGTCTAAGAGCTAACTCCATTGGCTCTTGGATTGAGTTCTCTGATGGTTTTTCAAAACATTGGGGTAAGAGTAAATCATTAGATTAATACCTTGCTGATTTTTATGCTTTGAAGAGAGAGTCGGACGAAGTTTTGGCTTCTTTCAACAGAATATTCTACAGGATATATCATGGCATGCCTTTGGAGATCTGACCCACTGAGATTGCTTCCATGGTATACTATGTTATGTCTCAGCATAAATATCTTGTCCTTCTCCTGCTAGAAAGAAAGTCTTCATCCCTAATCAGATTGTTTGAAGATGCTCTAGAGGTGGAGGAGAACATCTATGCTTCCAGAAGGATTCAAGAGTAGGTTGATTTTGAAAATCTGGATGTACTTGAGCCAACAGAATGTCAATATCCTTCATATTTTGAGTAGGAAAGTAAAGAGTATAAAGAATATTTGGAACAACAATAAGCATGTGAATTTATTTCATATTGTGAATCAGATTCTTCAACATTTGCAGAGTATTCCAGAGACAGGGATGCATGTGAATTTTATGATTAGTTTGCAAACCTAGTTAAACCTATGATAACCAATGATTTCATAGGCAACTACATGTTTTTAGTTGATCATAATCCTTGTCATTTAAATACTTCTCTATCATCATCTTTTGAGCACTATTTTGATGAGGAAATTCTAGTGATTGATGATCAAGATCTCATCTCAAGAGAAAAATAAGATGATTAGTCTTCAAGAAGAGGAACAATCATGGATGATCAAGAGTTCTTCATGGATCAACATGTTTCTGATATCTGTTTCAAAGACCCGGTGGCAGTCTTCATGGAATTCTACATTTTAGAGAATTTGAAGATTTCATATTTTTTAAACTCATCAAATTTTCCGGGTGAGTATGATTTCTTGAATGAATTATTATCACTGTGGTTACATTTCAAATATCAGTTGTTGATCAGTGATAGAGACAAGGTTTCTTCAATTTTAAAATTGCTTGAGTGGTTGTTATGGAAGTCAACATTTACCTAACCAAATTCCAGAGTTGGTTAGAGTAGAGTAGTGTAGGAAATAAGCTCGTAGCCCGAGCAGTTCTTTTCCTTTAGTTTGGAGAAATAGTAGTCATCTTGTGTGAATAAAGGAATCTCTTGAAAGGTGTTCAGAAGGTGGTTGTACTACTAACTCCATGCCTAATGGAACACTGGACTAGGTTTTGTATTTTTTTTTTCCAGGAAAGGCATCAGATCTATGGTCCTTGAAACCTCACAGGGAGGCTTTCATCCCCAATAGGAGCCAGATGTTATATCCTCAAATACATTTTTCAATTTTTTGTTATTTGGTGATAGGAAGGTCATTTGATGACAGAATGTTAGTGTTTTTGAGTTAAGTGTCCTTAAGATAAGTCTTAGACTTGTCTTTTTGAGAAGAAAAAGAGTTTGTACTTTCTTTAGAAAAAAATTCAAGTTTTCACTTTCAGTGGCTAAGGGCCAATTTTTGAGGCGTTGTTGGCCACCGAAACTAGAGCTTTTGGTAGCTTACCCTCCTTGATTTTCTACCTCTAAGCCACCGAAAGCGCATAAATTCGCAAAATGGTCATCTTGTTGCCCAGATCACTGATTTTTTTATCCAGATCACGTGTGGAAGGTTTCTAATGAAAGATAAGAATTAAAAGGATACAAATCATCATCCTTTTCTAATTTCTGAGGTAGATTATAAAGTAGAAGACCAAGTGGCCTTTCTCTTTTTGGTCAAGAATTCCTTAGCTGTCATAGAAGAATATTGAAGTGCTTTGTCATAAAACTATAGGATATTGAAGACTATGAATATTGTTGGAGTTGTTAAAGACTACTAAAGATATTATTCAACATCTATATCATCATCAAAGGTTTCATTTCACCATCAAGAGAAAGATTGCAAAGTTTTGCTTGAAGATAAAGGCATTCGTTTTAAAGGTTTTTTCTATGTGAAGAGGTATTGGTAGCAGGTGATAGACTTTTAAATGGAGAGAGATTACTTGATTAACCTTATTTAATAGAGATAATAACTTGAAGGCGTTATTATGGGTTTTTATGAGGAAAAACCTAGTAAAGCATTAATACACAGAAATCTGCAATACTCTGTTTTCATATCAGCTAGAGTTTTAATTGGTTGAGGTGGTCAAAGGTACATATGCTCAATAGTGATAGTATGGTACAGACTTTACTTCAAAGTGTAGATAGCAGGATTCCAAGTAGAAATCTAAGATACATTTTATACTTTCCCAAAGTTATATGAAGTGATATATTAGATAGACCCAAAATTTTGTACAAGGAGGAAAGTCAGTTTTGACTTCCTTTCAAATTCGACCTTGATGGAATATTTTTGGGGATCATCTAGATGCATATAACTGAATATCACTTCTTTCCTCATCATCTAGTGTAGGTGGCACTCAATCTGGGTGGTTTGGTCAAAGTGGGAAACAATCCCTAGTTTGTAGGGACATGGGTCATTTTTCAGTTTTAGAAGATCAAAATCACTATTTTTATTAAATGAACTCCTAGAAAATTTCGAAATTGTTTTGTGATGTTTTTAAAAGAAGAGGGTTGAATTATTGATGAAGGATATAAAGGAGACAAGTCATCACTCTGACCTATTTTTCAGCAAGAAGACACAAAACATTTTGGAATTTTCTGTTATAGTCATCAACTTGGGAAAGAGAGTATGATGAGATGGAAGGGTATTTTTGGAAAACGAGAGAGTTATTTCACAAGAACTGGCTTCTCTTCAATAACCACTCTTAGTTTTCCAAGATCTATATTTATTTGGAAAATATAAGTGAATATGTGAGCCTCTTTTTCTAGAAATTTGGCAGTTTGTATTTTCCAGTTAGCACATGATTTTGAATTTGAATTGGATATCTTCAACAAACTAAAGATAGGTGAAGAAGATATGAGATACATTTATTTTGGATCTAGACAGTAATGCAATTTATTTATAAAGAGCACCAAAGAGAAGAGAAATAGAGGGAGGATTTTCAACTTTGAGGGTTGGACTTGACCCTTTGTATAGAAGATATATTTGAGTATATTTTGGAATAAGAGCTTCTTTCACCATGAATGTTCAGAATTCCATCTCTTGTTTCTTTCTGTACCCATGGATGAATATTACATTCATTTTCTATGTTTATCTAATGGTAGATAATAGTTATCTTATATTTTCATTGGTAGACTAGATCCATATGTGTTCTTCTTATTGTAACTAGCCTTTCACTATGCTTTTAGCGTATGTGATCTTGCTGGTATTTTAAGTTTTTCTCATTATTCACTTTGTTAAACTTGCTGAGAAATTATAGTTGAGATCCTTATATATCTAATTATGTTCATGTATATCTATTATGAGTGAATTCATGATCAATTCATTCAAATTGATCCACCTTCATACCTTTATTTTAAACATTTGGTTAAGTTACCATGATTACACCCTTTTACAGTCAGGGAGTGATTCTTGGAGAGATAACAAATTGGCATCGTTTTTGAGGAACGAGAGTGAAGCTAGTTTCCCTGGGAAGAATGACATAGATCCAAGTTTTGATGGTAGACAAAAGGAGGACACAAAATTGACTGTAAGATTTGCCTAGCGACTCTACGATTAAAGACTCCATTGGGGAGGATCTTATTGACAGAAGATGAAGAGGATGAATTTCAAATCCAGGTATCAGTTCATTAGTTTGCTTAATGAACTATTGTTGTTGTTTATTATCTCTTTCATGATGTTCCCTTTGCATGTAAAGAGAATCATTTTTTGTTTTGTAGAAGTAGATTCAGTAGCTTTAGCTCAACTCATTCGTAAAAATGATCACTGTATTCAAATTCCTTCTGAATCTGATCATCCAGGTAACTTTGAAGAAATTAAGATTGATTCAATACCATGTCAGATATAAGCTCCTTTTTCCATAACTTCTAAACCTTTTCAACAAGTTTCTATCCCTCATGATGAGCCCACAACCTTTCAAATTAAAATTAGGATGAAGATGTTCGAACCTTTAAAGTTTCCCTTTCTTCTTCATCCTTATCGTATTGACTGCTTTGAGTATCTTCCTTAGTTTTCTGGAGAGGATCATATCACAACCGAGAATCATCTGGGGTCTTTTGATAATTTTGTTGATCAATTCAAGATTGTTCATGATGATGTGATCATGAGATTGTTCTCTAAGTCTTTACTCAAAGATGTTGCAATATGGTTTAAGGGTCTGAGAGATAACTCCATTGGCTCTTGGATTGAGTTCTCCGATGATTTTTCAAAACATTGGTGTAAGAGTAAATCATTAGATTCACACCTTGCTGATTTTAATTCCTTGAAGAGAGAGCCGGATGAAGTTTTGGTTGCTTTCAATAGAAGATTCTACAAGATATATCATGACATGCCTTTGGAGATATGGCCCACTAAGATTGCTGCCATGGTATACTATGTTATGGCTCAACATAAAGAGCTTGTCCTTCTCCCACTAGAAAGGAAGTCTTCATCCCTAAGCAGATTGTTTGAAGATGCTCTAGAGGTGGAGGAGAACATCCGTGCTTCCAGGAGGATCCAAGAGCAGGTTGATTTTGAAAATCTGCATGTACTTGACTCAACATAATGTCAGTATAGTTCATATATTGAGCAGGAAAGTAAAGAGTATAAAGAAGATTTGGAACAACAACAAGCAAGTGAATTTATTTCATATTGTGAATCAAATTCTTCAACATTTGTAGAGTATTCCAGAGACATGTATGCATGTGAATTTTATGATCAGTTTGCAAACCTAGTTAAACCTATGATAACCAATGATTGCATAGGAAACTACATGTTTTTAGTTGATCATAATCCTTGTCATTTAAATACTTCTCTATCATCATCTTCTGAGCACTATTCTGACGAGGAAATTCTAGTGATTGATGATCAAGATCTCATCTCAAGAGAACAAGAAGATGATCAATCTTCAAGAAGAGGAACAATCATGGATGATCAAGATTTCTTCATGGATCAACATGTTTCTAATCTCCGTTTCAAAGACGTGGTGGCAATCTTCATGGAATTATACATTTCAGAGAACTTGAAGATTTCAGATTTTTTAAACTCATCAACTTTTCCAGGTGAGTATGATTTCTTGAATGAATTATTATCAGTGTGGTTACATTTCAAATATCAGTTGTTGATCAGTGACAGAGAAAAGGTTTCTTCAATTTTAAAATTTCTTGAATGGTTGTTATGGAAGTTAGTATTTACCTAACGAAATTCCAGAGCTGGTTAGAGTAGAGTAGTGTAGGAAATAAGCTCACAGCCCGAGTAGTTATTTTCCTTCAGTTTGTAGAAATAACAGTCAGCTTGTGTGAATAAAGGAAGCTCTTGAAAGGTGGTTAGAAGGTGATTATATTTTTGACTCCATGCCCAATGTAACACTGGACTAGGTTTTGTATTTTGTTTTTTCTAGGAAAGGTATCAGGTCTATGGTCCTTGAAACTTCACAGGGAGGCTTTCATCCCCAATAGGAGCCAGATGTTATCTCCTCAAATAATTTTTTCAATTTTTTGTTATTTGGTGATAGGAAGGTCATTTGATGACAGAATGTTAGTATTTTTGAGTTAACTGTCCTTAAGATAAGTCTTAGACTTGTGTTTTTGAGACGAAAAAGAGTTTGTACTTTCATTAGAAAAAACTTCAAGTTTTCATTTTCAGTGGCTAAGGGCCACTTTTTGATGTGTTGTTAGCCACCGAAACCAGATCTTTCGACAACTTACCCTCCGTGATTTTCTACCTCTAAGCCACCGAAAGCGCAGAAATTGGCAGAATGGCCATCTTTTTGCCCAAATCACTAATGTTTGTTTCCAGATCACATGTGGATGGTTTCTAATGAAAGATAAGAATTAAAAGGATACAAATCATCATCCTTTTCCATTTTTTGAGGCATATGATAAAGTAGAAGACCAAGTGGCCTTTCTCTTTTTGGTCAAGAATTCCTTAGCTTCCATAGAAGTATATTGAAGTGCTTTGTCATCACACTACAGGATATTGAAGACTATGAAGATTTTTGGAGCTGTCAAAGACTACTAAATATACTATTCAACATCTATATCATCATCAAAGGTTTCATTTCACCATCAAGAGAAAGATTGCAAAGTTTTTCTTAAGGACAAAGGTATTTGTTTTAAAGGTTTTTTCTATGTGCAGAGGTATTGGTAGCAGGTGATTGACTTTGAAATGGAGAGATACTACTTCATTAACCTCATTTAATAGAGATAATAAATTGAAGGTGTTATTATGGGTTGTTATGAGGAAAAACCTAGTAAAACATTAATACACAAAAATCTGCAATACTCTGTTTTCATATGAGCTAGAGTTTTAATTGGTTGAGGTGGTCAAAGGTACATATGCTCAAAAGTGATAGTATGGTACAAAATTTACTTCAAAGTGAAGATAGAAGGATTCCAAGAAGAAATCTAAGATACATTGTATACTTGTCCAAAGTTATATGAAGTGATATATCACATAGACCCAAAATTTTGTACAAGGAGGAAAGTCAGATTTGACTTCCTTTCGAATTCGACCTTGATGGAATATTTTTGGGGATCATCTAGATGCATACCATTGAAGATCACTTCTTTCCTCATCAAGGAGTTCAGGTGGAACTCAATCTGGGTGGTTTGGTCAAAGTGGGAAACAATCCCTAGTTTGTAGGGAAATGGGTCATTTTTCAGTTTTAGAAGATCAAAATGACTATTTTTATTAAATGAACTCCTAGAAACATCTTGAAATTGTTTTTTGATGTTTTTAAAAGAAGAGGGTATAATTATTGATGGAGGATATCAAGGAGACAAGTCATCACTTTGACCTATGTTTCAGCAAGAAGACACAAAAAATTATGCAATTTCCTGTTATAGTCATCAACTTGGGAAAGAGAGTATGATGCACTGGAAGGGTATTTTTGGAAACAAGAGAAGCATTTCACAAGAATGGGCTGATATTAAATAACCTCTCTAAGTTTTCCAATATCTATTTTTATTTGGAAAATATAAGTGAATCTTTGAGCCTCACTTTCCAGAAATTTAACAGTTTGTATTTTCCAGTTAGCACATGATTTCGAATTTGAATTGGATATACTCAAAAAACTAAAGATAGCTGAAGAAGATATGAGATCCATTTCTTTTGGATCTATATAATAATGTAATTTCTTTATAAAGAGCACCAAATAGAAGAGCAATAGAGGGAGTATTTTCAACTTTGAGGGCTGGACTGGACCCTTTGCATAGCAGATATCTTTGAGTATATTTTGGAATAAAATCTTCTTTCACCATGAATGTTCAGACTTCCATCTCTTATTTATTTCTATACCTATGGATGAATATTACATTCATTTTATATGTTTATGTAATGGCATATAATAGTTATCTTATCTCTTCATTGCTAGACTAGATCCATATGTGTTCTGCTTATTGTAACTAGCCTTTCACTATGCTTTTAGTGTATGTGATCTTGCTGGTGTTTTAAAGTTTTTCTCATCACTCACTTTGTTAAAATTGTTGAGAAATTATAGTTGAGAGCCTTATATATCTAATTATGTTCATGTATATCTATTATGAGTGAGTTCATGATCAATTCATTCAACTTGATCCACCTTCATACCTTTATTTTAAACATTTGGTTAAGTTACCAAGCTTACACCCTTTTACAGTCAGGGAGTGATTCTTGGAGAGATAACACATCGTACCTTGTTGATCATTTTCTTTCAACCTTAAAAATGTCATGTTTTGGGGGAGGTATTGTTTTAGATGTTGTTTCCTTTTCCTTATCCAACAAATTCATCATGCAATCAACATATTGTTTATCAACCTTCTCTTGTTCCCTCTACAAGTATGTCCATATATTGTGGGGAGGGTTCGGTATGGAAAATTCATCAACTTGATTAATCTAAATGATTTCTTTAAGAAAGTACTCCTATTGGATGAGAGACGAGGTCATGTTTTCTTCTATCTCACATGACCTTTCTTTGGATTCAATTAAAGTTGTAGGGTGTCCCTTTCCAATTAGAAATCTGTAGGGTTATTTCATGGTTGACATGTAAGACCCGAGGATGGTACTATGAGAAGGTTTGAAATATTGAGGAAATCTCCTTGCGAGGGTATTGAACCTATCATTGAAACCCCTTATACTTTATCCTAAATTTGTTTTGTAGTTATAGAGTTTTTCATAAAGGGACGGGTAGTATTTGATTTCTCCAAAACTTTTGGAAAAACATTCTTGAAATAAATCCCAAATTGTGATTCTTCCTAGAATAACACTATCATACCATTCCTTATCCCTTCCAACAAGAGTGTAAGAGAAGAGTCTCATCCAGACATCTTCATGTTGGTCATAAGCTTCAAGAGCGCGGAGGAAGGCATCTAGGTGATCTTCGGTTGTAACAAGGTCATCTCCTAAAACGTTGGGGAACCGTTACTTGAAGCCCCTTGGGAGTTTGTGAGGAGATCCAAGGATCTTTTTCATGTCTAAAGGTTTGCATGCATCTTTATCCCATGGGATCCATGTAGCACTTGGTGAACTGGGTACATATGAGAGTGGAGGTGTAGAGGCAATAGGTGAAGATGGAGAGTTAAGAGAGGTATATGGAAAATAATATGAAGTGGGAGATGATGGAGGAAAAGATGATTTGGGTGAACACTTACGATGCTTATAAGTTTTTTTGGGGCTCAGGTAATGCTCATTTCGGGTATGTCCGATAATTGAGTCACTAGATGAGACTTAGGACAAGCTTATCAAGGGTGTAAGGGAAAAGTCCTTCAAGTGGATTCTCCAGGAAATATAGGGGTAAATTCTTTGGGATAGCTTGCCAAAGTGTCATCAGGGCATGGAAGAGGATTCAAAATCCTCCTCGACTATGGTGCCAAAATGTTATCGTGCAAACTGTAGGTTGGGAAAATACTAAACCAATCTAAAATATGGCGATAATGGTGGGAGAGTTTACCCACTATCAGCTCAGATAAAACCTCCCATCACTTTAGTGATGGAAACATCCAACACAAGGGGGGGTCCCACATGACCATAGGGGGAAATGAGATGAAAATTGATATGATGGAAGTGATTCCCCTATAGGTCAACATACTAAGTGTAATATAGCCTAGAAATGAGTCTCGAAAGTGGTTAATAGTTTCCAAGAAATTTGAGTACCTATAGAATATGATAGTACATTCCTAAGACAAAAGAAGAGCCAATTGTACGAGCTATATGTTAGGTGGAAAAGCAAGTTAATATTGTTGTCCTTATTTTCATCATCCGACAAATATATATATCAACGAACAAATGATTATTAGAGCTGCTAAAAAATTTGCTAAATTCAATTAAATGATGGAAAAAGATAAACTAGTAAGCCCAAGTACAACTTCAGTATAAAGGCATAAATATTAGCATTAATATAAGGCTTTTATAAACATATTCATGCTGTTCATAAGGTTATTATATTAGAAATTAATATTGTTTTCTTTACAGTTTTCATAACAAAGAGACCATTTTGATCTTCTAGATTAGGGTTGATTACCTCTTTATCACACCACATATTCTCCTTAAATTTTGATTTAACAATATTTTTAATAATATCCTTATTCTGCAAAATGTCTTCTTCCATGATTCCCCAATGTCTTAGCCAAGACTGGGCATCTTTATTCCATCCCCACTTGAGTCGAAGGTGGCTACGATTGGAGTTTGAAGCAATTTTAGGAAGCCTCTTGTCTTCCATGTTGTTTGACTTGTTCTTATACATTAGGTATCTAGTCATAGTCGCGCTCTGAATGGGGGGAAGGATTGCCTCTAAGAGGAGGATGGAATAGGGTGTATTTCCTTTAATTTTGAGATTATAGGTTATAAAATTCTTTTGTATTTTCTCTATATTTCTCCAAGATTATCGAGAGACACTACATCCCCAAAATCTGCATCCATAAAGAATAACAAGTGTAACCAACATCTCAAAGAGGAGTTTCTACTTATCCCATATACAAAGATCGACTAATTTACAACTATTTTCAAGCCCATAAAAATATTTCCATCCTCCATTTATTCGTTTCTCAATGCTCTAATTCCAATTGATCTTGTGGTGAATATCTATTCCAAGATATTTGTATGAAGTCACTTCCTCCAAGTTTTTTTTGTCATATACAAAGGTATCATAAGTGATATTATTGGATTTAATGACCGTGACTTTAGTCTTATTAGTATTAACATCCATACCCATAACTGAGAAAAAAAACGTTGAGGACCCTTAGTTGCTTTCAAAGATCATGGTGACTCCTCTCCATAAGAATTATATAATCAGCATAAACAAGAAGATTGGTGACTATACCAGTGAGAATAGGACTGACACAACATACTTTTTCCAAACAATCTTCTAGCTTGTCAATGTAAGTTCCAAAAAGGGTAGGGGACAAGGGAAAACCTTTCTTGACTCCAATATTGCACTTAATTTCTTTTGAACATCCCTTAGGGTTCTTAAATTTGGTAATAGTGTTCTCATAAAACTTGATTGTTGTAACCCTCAACTCAAAAGGCAATTTTATCTCTTCTATAATAGACCTGTCTCCCTTAATAGCTTCCAAGGGAATGGGGTATCACAAAACATTCACTTCCCTTAACCATATAAAATATCTCTTTAGAAACACTATCATCTTCTTCTCATTAAGATCTTTCCAATGACTGTAATTTCACTCAAAACTAAGCTCTGGATCGACAATTGTGGCCTTCCAAGGCTCTCGGGTTTCATGGTCAACATCTATCTCACTACCACATGGCATCCACCAAGCACCTCCCCACTCGTTCCATATGACATGGTAGCTACATGGAACCGATATGGTACCTACCTAACTTACCGTAGTGGAACTTTTATTCATATAAAAGTATAGTCATCGACGTTCAGGCCTTCTACTAGTTCACTCATCTTCTACCTATGACATATGCAACATCGAAGAATATTCCCTTTCGATACCATCAATTCAATGTTTGAAAGATTCAAGTAGTCTCACTACTCCGAAATCAGGGTATCAAGGAATATCCATCTTCTAACTATGGAAGATACAACATTGAAGAATATTTCACTTTGATATCGTCCATTTGATGTTCGATAGATTTAGGCAGTTTCACTGCTTCGAAATCAGGGTATCGAAGAATATTCATCTTCTACCTATGATGAACCTTTTTTGATTGACATCGTTGACACTTATTGTCTCCTCGACCAATGGTTGAGATTTATTTGGTGATCTAAGGTCCTATTTCCCAGCTAGAACACACTCAACTCGTCAACCAATTAACTATTCACATGCATCGTCGTACTAACACTCCCAATCAACACTAAATCGTTCATTCCCCTTGACTTTATAAGTGGGATCCTTGATTATCAATGGTTGAGGTTATCTCAATCGCTTTCATATATACATCCCACATCCCACTTCAAAGTCTCTCATTCAAATCTTTTTCTACGATGCTTGAGAATTCCCTCCAAACAAACCACACCGATCTACGGTTTAGATCTCCTTAGATCTACAACTTTTTTTCTCTACTGGGTTAACATAAGGTTCAACCATAATAAAACTACCGCTTTGGGGTCTTAGTCATTTCTTGAGTTCTACAGAACTTCAGTCTAGATTTTCAAGGGTTCAAAAACTACTCCAAGGCCATTACAAGTTATTAAATCTTAAGGAGATTAATCTTGCATGAATTACAGTTTCTCCACACAAGAATGAAAAATGCTCGAGTATGCAACAATCCACACTTAAATATTATTCGCGATGATCATATCAAAAAATAAATATCATAACATATCTCAACTTCTCAATCATTCCAATCATGGATTATAATGACTGAGCTTTCCTCTTAAATCTAGACATTCACACATGCATATAGATATTTCATTTATAATCAATTTCAGTACAGATCTAGACATTTATCTCGTAAGGAAATAGCCAAATTCAACTGACTGAGAGAGGACATATTTCCTCCCAACCTTAGGCCTTGCTGCAGATTAAATTCTTACAGCACACCACTTTTGTGCTAAGCCATGATACCACCAAGAAAATTGACTCAACAGGGTTCTGATTTTACGATGATCTAGGAAGGTTACTTTCCTTCCTCCTTTGAGACAACAAAATTTGCCACCTCCCACTAAGCTTCGGGTCTCCACAGGTTTATCAGGTGGTTTCTCTACTGAATTTTCCCTACACAAGGGAGTCTGTTCTCTGCTCAACAATCCCTCAGGGACCTCCCCTTACCAGTGTCGCTTTATTTCAAATAAGAACCAAGTTGTGGCCCACTATTCATCCAATTTGGGATCTAGGTCTTATCTGTTTAGGGTGATCATCAATAACTCAGACAAGCTTCATGTTTTCCTCCAGAAAGATATTCTTTTTTATTCTCTTCCTCACTCAGCACCTCCAAATCTCTTAACTTCATTCTCTCTTGCTCATCTATAGGTCTTTTTTTTGGTTGTTGTCTGTTCTCTTCCTCTCTCTCATGTGTTTTCCTTCTCCAATATTCTTCTCTACTCCTCAGGATCTATGTGACTTCTTATAGACATAAGTTGCAGTATGGGGAGGTCCCATGGTATCCCCTTGTCTGTTGTTCAATCACCCTTTCTCTCTGTATGGGTCGAATGCCATCGGTCATTAACTTCCCCAACCACCTATGCCACTTACTTTAATAGTCACGTGGTTTTTCGTATAAGTCGGGTATGTTCTTAGGTGTGGTTTTATGTTTCCAAGTATAGATTATCTTGATATGCAAGATTCTTATTTTCTTCACTGATACATCTTAGATTCAACTTTCACAACCATTCAATCAGTCCCTGCCTCATCAATTTCCTTTGGTGTATCATGGCCAGTACTGTCAAGGTTGTTCCCTCTTAGTCAGTGGTTTGGTTTTTATATTAATCAAAACATAATTACATGCCTCATAATATAGACACATGAAGTTTGTGAATAATCACAATCTTGGGGGAAAGTGGGGTGTTACATCTTCCATCATGTCCCAAATATTTTTCCTGGAAACCTTGTCAAAAGCTTTTCTAAAGTCAACAAAACAACAAAAAAGATTAGCTTTAGTATGCCATAACTATGATGAGATTATCCTAAAGATAACAAGATGGTCCACAGTTAAACGATATCTCCTAAACCTATCCTCACCTTTATCTCTTTTATCCCGACTTTCTACCCATAAGATAATATTCTTTTCCAAAATAATTCCATAAATCTTGGCTAAAATCGGGCTAATCATGATGGTTCGATAATTAGAGGGAAGGTTTCTATGTCCATGCTTAAAAATAGGAACAATGAGGATTTGTGTCTAGGGTTCAGTGAATCCCTTCTCAACTTCTAAATTGCAGAGCTTGTGTATGTGAGGGATGAGGATAGTCCTTTTGATTTTAAAAATTTCATCTTGGTAGCCTTCAATGTCCTTGGCCTTCCCATTTGCAAGTCGCTTAACCTCGAATTCGATGTCATCCAAATAAAAAAACTTCATCCTCTGTAAGGACAATAGGAATGGTTTCCATGGCATTAGGGAATTCATAAAGTCTTTTAAGGTAGGCATTCCACTCACTTAAGGGAATCATATTATTTTCTATAGTATTGCAGATACAAAATTTCCTCCATAACTTCTTACGATCAAACTTAGAAATATCTGAAAAGGCTCACCTCTAAGAGGAGGATAGGATAGGGCGTATTTCCTTTAATTTTGAGATTATAGGTTATAAAATTATTTTGTATTTGTTGTATCTTTCTCCAAGGAGATATACTACATCCCCAAACTTTGCATCTATAAAGAATAATAGGTGTAACCAACATCACAAAGAGGAGTTTCTTATTATCCATGATTTTATATTTATATTTATTTATATTCATATTCATTTATATTTATATCGAACTCTGCAAATGTATATTTCCTCATGACTCACTTGGTTGTCAATTAACACAAATATTGACATCGATAGGCGTAAACCTATTGGCAATGGGAACAGCTAATGATCTTTTAACCTTAAATCCTAATATGATGTCTATGCATTGAAGATGCTGGCATATTCTTAGTCGTCCTCCAAAATCAATGAGTCAGATTTATTGTTCATAACTTCCTTGCATTTATGAAGGCATCCATTAACATGTTTATTTTTTTACATTTACCTAATCAAATTAAAAAATTACTGTAAGTATATATAATTGACACATTTGTTTCTGATGTTTTAACCGCCCTCTAATGCCATGACCTGCACACATTCGTTTCTGATGTTTGAACCGCCCTATGATGCCATGACCTTGAACCGCCCTTTGATGCCATGGGCTTCACGACCTGAACCGCCCTTTTTCCCACCTCCTATGCTTAAAAAATTACTAGGCTATTTTCCAATTTACAGACAATCAAATTTTCCGCACATTATGTGATCCTTTTCACCTCCTACACATATTTTTCCCACCTCCTACGCTTAAATAATTACTAGGATATTTTCCAATTTACAGACAGTCGCATGTGCCATGCATTCTGTGAGTCGTTTCACCTCCTACGCATGTTTTTCCCACCTCTTGTGCTTACATAATTGCCAGGCTATTTGCCAATTTATAGACAACCACATTTGCTAATTAATGGTTTTTTAAATTTACAGACAGTTGCTTGCACGCGAAAAGAACTATTACTGTGTACACGGGGATGGGCACTGGAAATTTCCCGCCAAAGTAGCTGGTATGTAAGAATAAACCTCTGTGAATACATACATATGTGATTGGTTAACATCTTCGTGGGCAATTTTGACTGTTTTTTGTGTCGTGGGTGCTTATTATATAATGTAATGACCACTTACAGAAAGCACACACATCAATTCGTAATGTATATATTATGCAGGTCTCAAGAAAACTGGAAACAACTGCAGGCTAAGGTGGCTTAACTATCTCCGGCCTTATATCAAATGCGACAAAATTAGTCCTGAAGGGGAGCCTTTGATTATCAAAGGCCATGGCCTTTTGGGGAACATGTATATACTCATAAAATTAGACCTGCAAAATAGTATAATCTTTAGACATGCATTGGGGAAAATAAGTCTTGTGTGCGTTGTTGTAGAATTTCCTCTTGGATAGTCCATTTACTATTTACACTTTTGATTTTCGTTGTTGTTGTTACTAGCAAGGATTAGACACATTGCAACATGAGCAAGCTAAGGACAATTTACTCTTTACGGTTTGTGGACGATTTATTGTTTACGATTTGGGTTTTTTTAGTGTTTACAATTTCGATTTAGGTTTATGATGTAGAGTTTATGGTTTATATCCCTTAGCAATTTAGGTTTACAGATCACCCATTTAGGTTCATAAAATAACTATTTACAATTTCTAATTCTCGGATTTACTGTTTATGGTTTGGTTCATGTTCTCGGCTTTATGGTTTTATGATCTCAACTTTAAATACATTACTTTATATATTTCCGATATGAGGGATAACCCCTATATTAAGTTTCTTTAGGATAAATAAATTATCTTGATGAGATTGAAGGAGATTGAAAACAGGAGATCCAGGAACTCCTAGTACAGGAACTCATAGAATATACAGGAACTACTAGAATCTATAAAGTATGCTTTAGTAAATAGAATGTCTATTGAATATATGAAGATATAAAGCCTTAGGATCTATTATTATGTATCTTTATGGTTCTATTACTCACTACTATAAGATCTATTACTATTTAGCTACTAAAAGAACAAGGAATCAACGCTACTAAAAGAAAAGTGATCAAGTAGAGATAGAATCAATCTTAGAGAACACCAGGGCTGCTATCAGGACCCTCTAATCTTATTCTACCGGCCTTTAACCCTTTAGTATAAACATTCATAATATAAATAATTATTATTATGTATCTTTATGGTTCTATTACTCACTACTATAAGATCTATTACTATTTAGCTACTAAAAGAACAAGGAATCAACGCTACTAAAAGAAAAGTGATCAAGTAGAGATAGAATCAATATTAGAGAACACCAGGGCTGCTATCAGGGCCCTCTAACCTTATTCTACCGGCCTTTAACCCTTTAGTATAAACATTCATAATATAAATAATTATTATTTTATATTTTATGTCTTGTTTTAATTATATATATATATATATATAAATATACTTATTTAA